>JAODAL010030036.1:42500-50653 GCA_025379985.1 Phyllomedusa bahiana | reverse complement strand
AGTCCTTCAAAGGTCATTTTTTCCCAAACCCCCCACCAGGGTTACCCCCCGCCCACCTCAACTGACAAACCTTTTTCCTTTGAAAAGGTAAAAAACATGTGAATAACTGTAGTGGGCGGGGCTAACCTGGGTGGGGGGGGCTAAACCTGCTATAAATAAGATTTGGGGGGTAAATTTGCTCAAAAAAATGCTGCATCTTAAGAAAAAAGGGGAACATTGCTGGAAAACACGGTCAGACACTAGCTTGTGCTGCCTCAGAAAGGGGGGATAACCTATGTAAAGGGTTCCCTTTTAAAAAGTGTTTAAAACGCGTGTGCTAGGATTAATACCGGTCGCCCTAAGTGTGTAGCACACATATACTGTGTTAAGATGAGATGCACACTATTTTTTCTACAGTTGATAACAGTGTTTGTCTATTATGGCCATATATGACCCTTTTTACACTGATTCATTGTTTGACAAAAGGCCCTGAAAGAGCAAAAACAATGTGGGACAAAAAAGATCTTTTTTTTTTTTTGTGGAAAGATTGCTTGGATTTCCTCTTTTTTTGCCAATCTCAGCAATCACTGTGATTAGCTGCGTCATTTAAATTGTTCCAGCCAAAAACAGGTATTTTGAGCACATTATAGAGTGGTTTTCTATTGAAGTATCTTCTATTCTGCCATTGTGTCTTTTTTTCTGGTAAATTACATTATATAAGTAGATCATTACTAGATTTTTTTTGTATCAGAGTATTGAGATTTAAGTACTAAAGTATAACAACCAAATTTTCTTTTTTTTTTTTCTTTTAGAACCCTCCGATTGCCTGAAAATCTTCCAACGCTTTGTGTGGAAGAGCAGAATTTGAGGTTTTTCTCTCTTGCTAGTAATAATTCATGGCATTGAGTTTAGGTTAAAAATTCTTGTAATGTAACTAATCATCATGAAGACAATTCTCATTAATGACTCACTTTGTTTCTTCTGAGAAATTCAGCAAATCTTCTAGACTTGGCACACTTTTCCCCCAAGTATGTTCTGCTGTAGACTCTGGAGAACCATTTTCTGCATTTGAGGTCTCAGCTGGAGCAGCTGTGATTTCTTCCCCTTCAGTCAGTGAAAGGGAAACCTCTTCTGCCGTCACAGCTGGCAAAAAAAGAAATGTGGAAGAATATCACGAGTTGACTCAACTGGAAAAACACTGCAGGGAAAAATTTTTTCCCTTCATTACCTCCGACTAGGGTTTATTTTTACAAATAGAAAATCACGGTTTCCTTTTTTTAATTTAAGGAATATCCCATTTACTCATTCTAAATGCACAGAAGAAAACATTTGCAAGCAGCCATAACACCCCATGCGGAATTGGGGGTTTTGTCCCCTCTGGCGTAATGCCCCCCAAAAGCGGGTATGGAAGGGCTTATTAATAAAAAAAAAAAAATAAAAAACAAATACCTCACTCCCCCCCTGCTCGGGCTTCCCCTCGGGCTCCATCTTCTGGCACAGGCCGGTGAGTCATTAGTCCGCAGACACGTGATACATATGCGCGCTGTGCCGTAGCCCTGGAAAGGTCGTGGTCTAAGGGCCCCGGGAGTCTATTGTTGAGCGGGAGGCTCGTTCTGCTCCGCAATAGAGTTTTCCCGCTGTATGCGTCCGGGGAGTCGCATACAGCCGAAGCAATCCTCGCGGTGCCGGGCCGGGCTTGCCGGGCGCGAGGGGGCCCCGGAGAGTCCGCTGTATGCGCTCCAGGAGTCCAACAGCTGGAAAATCCCCGGGGACGCCCCTGGGCCACAGCAGCGCCCGGACGCTATGGGGTACTCGGGTTCAGCGTATGCGACCCCCAAAGGAGTCGTGTACACTGAAGTGGCGTCCCCAGGCTTGCGTCGTTGGTAGTCCCAGTTTGAAACTAGGGGGACAGAAAATCGGAACACATAAGTCGGGGGACTCCCTGTAATTGACGTTCAATGCAGTGAAAGGAGCAAGAGGAAGGGTCTTGCTAGTGCTACTGCTCCCCATATCTTCACCACAGATATTTTAAAATTTTGAAAAGTACTTGGATGACATGGAGTACCCTAAAATTGTTAGAAATGTTGCCCATGTGGTCACCACTTTGCCATAAACCCAAGTTAGATAGTGTCACAAGGCGGTTCTCTAGCCTTAAAATGAATAGATCAGATTTGAAGTCTCTATGAAGGAGGATCTGATGGAGACAATATTTTCTCAAAAACAAATTATGGGCTCACTCCAAAAAAGTTTTCAGTAGTTTTTGTGACTGTTTTTTTTCACCAAATTACTGGGGCATTTTGCATATTTAAAATGTATTAAAAGTTTTTTGTGTCCAAAAATTGTATTCCCAATAAATAGATTTATTTCTCTGTGCTCAGTCTCAAAAAATGCTTTTAAAAGACAGCACCCCGGGGGGGTTTTCCCAAAAAGTTAAAAAGCAACTTTATTCCTCCAACATCAAAAACAAGCAAGTTTCAACCACAACAGTGGTCTTTTTCAAGTATAAAAGACGTTTGGGTTTTTAAACGTTGCTTGCTTATGGTGTTATGGGGGAATAAAATCGCTTTTTTACTTTGGAAACCCACGGTGCAGTCTTCTTTCATCTATTTTTGGTACTTTTTACCCCCTTTGGTTTGGGGGGTTTTAAGGCGTTGCATCCTCTTTAATTAAAAGGGGAGTGCTGCTGAAAATCACATGCTGTTGGTGAATGCAGTTACACAGCACAGTTTTTTTAGGTAGTTTTAAAATCCGCTGGATTTGAATGTACAGCAAATCTGAGGTAAAAACTACGGCCCAGCGATGTTAAAATGTCGTTCGATTGTGGATGGCATTTTAACATTGCTGTGTAGACAAAGCCTAAGGGTGATAAAAGCCGATTAACCTTTTTCTACAGTAAGTTACACTTAAAAAGGCCCTGTTGAGGGATCGAATCGACATTAGGGAAATTGACTTGATTTGGCTTTCCGACTCCACAGCCCTGACTAAGGAGAATTTTCGATTTAAATAACAATCTGGAATTTTTTTCTAGTACTGTAATTGGGGTTCTCTATTCCCTCAAGGCAGTCTGAATTACATAATATAAATTATAGAACATTACTGGATCACACTCTTAAAGATCTAAATTTCTTTAATAGAAAGAGAATATTTTGAATTAGGATGAGGAATATTTTAAAAATTAGAACCCCGCAATATTTTATTTTAAAACAAAACCCCAAAAATAGCCCCTCCACAACAGTGCAGTACCGTTATTCCTTATTCATCTAGATGCCATGGCCACGATGTCTAAATGGTTAAACAGCAGGGATCGGAGCCAGCTCCCATCTCTGCTGTTAGTGGGGGTTGTCATTTGTAACACTCAGCCGGCACATGCCACCTATGGAACGGGCTTAGCTCCATAGCTTCTTACCAACAAGAGGATGTACCCATATGTCCATTGTTGGTAAAGTGTTAAAGTAACATCGGTGGTAGATGATCAGTGACTGAAAATCAAAGCAAAACTGGCTTAGTTGTCCATTATAACCAAACACAGCCAGGCTTTTATTTTCAAATGTCAAATTTAAAATGTGCTTACATAATGGAACATCAGATGCTGTAGTCGAAACCAGAAAAAAAATTCTGCGTGTTGGCGTTTGAAAGAATTCGGTCTGTTGTGATAGTACAGCAAAACGTTTAGAACACATCTGGTAAATAGAAAAGGCATTTTGCATTGGGTGGAGCAATTCAAAACCAAAAGGGGGTTTCGGTAAGGGGAAAAACGCAAGGTTTGAAAGGGGAAAATGAACTGAATTTGAGCAGTGTATAAACATAGTCCTATAAAGTCAACCAGGCTTACTAGTATGGATCTACAGTTCCCAATAAAAAACCTTTTTTTCGTCCCCTTAAAAAAATGTCTGTTTTTGAAACCCAAATAAAAAATTTTCATCTTTTTTAGGAGATGATCCCAAACCAAAAAAAAACCAAAATGCTGTGACTTTTTAAACTGACTTGCAGGACAAAATTGGGAAGGGGAAAACATTTTTTTAACGAGGAGTCTATGTTTCATCTCGGTGGGAAGGTCAATTGCCGCAAAATTAGAATTTAGTACTCAGTAGATCCATGTTCCCTTACCAAGTGTTTTCTGCAATGAGCTGGCAGTCTAGAGTCTATCCTTTTTTTCTGAAGCTATGGTCCCTGGCAACAAAAACGGACATGCCCAAATGAATGATTTTAGATTTACTTTGGCCCCAATTTCCCATTTTGGGGCCCTTTCCAAAAGGCCCGGTGCAACTTACATTTCCCTTTTTGGGTTTTTGCAAATTTCCTGAATGAAACTCAGGTGAATCGTTACTAGCACGGCTGATACATCAATGTTGGTCACCATGATTCAACACCCTGTGACTTCTTTCTGTGGGGGTACTAAAGGGTCATTAACGCCCCCCCAAACCCCAAAAGTTTAACCACCCAAGACAAAACTGATACATAATGGGAAAGCAAACTGGACAAAACGGGGCTCCACCTGATTTTTTCCATGGGCACAATAAAAAAACCTTTTAACAATTTTTTAAATGTATTTGGAAAAAATTGGAACCCGTGTGTCTATACACTCTGGAATGTGCGATATCTCCATACATCTCAACTAGTTGGCATTTAACTTAATGTCATGGCAGCATGACAATGGGAAACCTTTTTTTATAAAAAGTTACTTAAATAATAGGAGTAAGAGTGAAGTTTCAGCTCTATTTTCTACAAATGATCATGTTTTTAACTGCAGTAACGGGGAAAAATACACAATGAACAGTAGATTTACAAACAAACCTGTGCACCCACTAACAATCGATTTTAAAGCTAAGCTGATTTGCAGTAAAATTGCCAAAGCTTTATTGTATGCTGTTGTATGTAGTACCCAGCATGAACTTGAAACTAATGGCAAAACTTTTTCAGCAAAGAAAAAAGACAAAATTTTGGGGCCAAGATTTTTTTAAAACGAAAAGGGAAAGCAAAAATTTATAGAGATGCAAAGAAATACCAACAAACAACTTCTAAAAAATAAAGGCTTTGCTGAAGCAAAGTGGTGTAGCTGTTTCAGCATGCACCATAGGGAGATACTAAAAACAACAGGTGGTGGGGGGGGGGGGGGAGGGGGAACAAAACAAAACACACAAACCTAGGGGAAAAATCTATCTTTTTTAAAAACCCAAATTTTGGGTCAACGGGTAAAAAGGAATAGTCCCCCTTTTTTAAACCCTTTTAGCAATTTTTTTTTGTTTCTCTCCCCCGCTTCAACACTTTGGAAATCTTTTTGTACACTGAAAGTAAATTTACTTGAAACCCTATTTCTTTTGCCAATGACAAATCTTTCACTTAACATATTTCATTCTTCCACACATTCTGTACTAGAGATTAAAAAAACAAACAAAAAAAAACAACAAAACCCACTATAGAGCTGTGGTCTGAAGAACTGACACTTCTATTCCCTATGCTTACTGACAAAAATAGCACTGCAAGCATGTACACTAACAAGCAAAAGGGTAACAATGTGTTGAACTTTTGACTTTAAGGCTCTATATCTTACCATCCACTACAGCTTTGAACTTGAAACACCCATCATTTTATAGACAATCATCTTAGCTATCTCGTACGTAAATTTGACTTGCAACTATTTAGCATATGCTTAGTTATGCAGATACTTGTCATGTAACTGTATTTCTCCTAAAAATCTCAAATTTATTATTTTGTAAATCTACCTTTGACTTTCAACACTGCCTGAATCCTTCTGGGCGCTCGATCAGATTCAAGTATGTCTCGACTGAAATCTGATCCCAGGTCTCTTCTGTGTGTTTCCAGTGTTGGTTCATACTGGTTGACTCACTTGGGTATGAATACAGCTTTTTCAACTCTACTCACAAAAGTTAAATTGGGTTGAGGTCTGGGGACTGTGGGGACCAATCCAGCAACTCTACTTCCCTGTCATTGAAACATTCCTTTGCCAATTTTGATGTATGCTTTGGGTTATTGTCCTGCTCGAACACTATATCTTCCTTTCCATACCCACAGTACTTGAGTGTACAAAGTAATTCATCTTGTAGGATATTCACACATAGTTCAACATTGAGACCACCATGGATTAGACCCATTTCCACCCATTAGAGCCCAGTTTACTTTTTTCTAATTGTTGCAAATCACCTGTTTCTAACTTTCTACTTCTATCACTTATTTGCAAACTGACGTTTCTTATGATGATATTGAATTCCTGGCCTCTTCAAATTTTTTCAGACCACCATGTTTGTCGCACCAGAACTGATAGACCTTGTGATGAGCAGACTTGTTGACTCCGATATTTTACCGAGACTTCAACCTCTTGGCTTTGGAATGGATGGACTGACTTCATTTTGTATTTTTCTAACTGTCATGGCCTCACATGATGCAGTTTGACAAATTTCTTGGCAAAAGACTGCCATCAATGAGCTGGATGAAGTGGTTTCTCTTTTCTTGGGAAATCCTCTTAAAGGGGTTTTGCCACGATGTAATGTTGACGTGGGATCCTCCAAAATGGGTATTTAATCACTTTTCTAAATATATGTGATTACAAAAAGTGAAGCCTGTGAGAGCTACAGCATTGCTCAGCCCCCCTTAGTTTCCTGAAAGTTTACATTAGACAGGACCAGGACACTGACAGGAGCTGATCTGGCTGCGCTTGCATGTTTGCACTTCTTATCTGATGACAGGGAACATGAAGGCACTTGCAAGGGGCTGGGGAGAAAGTGCAGTATATGAGTCTGTCTGCTGTATAGAGAATCCACTGTTGTAATATTATTTGAGTAAACATTTGAGACGATCCCTGCTTCCTCGCTCTCTGCTCACCCCCTCACTCTCACCCCTGCAGCCGTTCATGACTCGGCATGCTTTGTTTATATTCTACCCTGAGCTGATAAGAGATAAGGAACTCACTTCATGGCAAAACCCTTTTAATGACTGCTCCTTGATTCGAACCAGTGACCTTTTGCTTGAGAATCAGCTCAATAACAGACTGAGCTATTATGGAATATGAGAACAGGATGTAATTGGTAGTACACCAGGAAAAAACAGTAACAATGCAATTAATTGACAAGAATCGGCATAACTAAAAAACACATGCTAAAAAGTTGGAAGTCAAATTTATGTACGAGATAGCCAAGATAATGGTTTTTAAAAATGCCAATAGTCTCACATTCAAAGCTGCAGTGGATGGTGAGAAATGGAGCCTGAAGGTCAAAAGTTCAAAACACTGTTATTCTTTTGCCCGTCAGAAAGATTTGTCAGTTGATATAATAACTTGTTAACCCTTTAAGGACCTAGCGTTTTTTTTTTTTTTGTTGACGACACGTTAGTTTTTCCCTCCTCGTCTTCCCAGAGCCATAACTTTATTTTTCCACCTACATAGACATACGAGGGCTTTTATTTTGCGGGACAAGATGGACTTTCTAATGGTGTTATTCACTGTACTATAGAAATATACTGGGAAACCGCAAAAAATTCAAGTGGGACATTTGTGAAAAAAATTTTTTTCCCCGCCCCTTTTTTTTGGGGTTTTTTTTCCTTTTTAAAAATTTTTTTAAAAAAAAAAACCCCTTTTTTTTAAAAATTTGGCCCCCAAAAAATTCCAAAAATTTGGTTTTTTTTTTTTTTTTAAAAAAAAATTTTTTAAAAAAAATTTTTTAAATTTTTGGGGGGTTTGGGGGGGGCCCCAAAAAATTTTTTTTTTTTTTAAAAAAATTTTTTTTCCCTTTTTTTTTTCCCCTTTTTTTTTTAAATGGGGGCCTTTTTGTTTTTTTTTTTTTTTTTAAATTTTTTTTTCCCCAAAAAAAAGGGGTTTTTTTGGGGGGGGTTTTTTTTCCCCTTTTTTAAGGGAAAAAATTTTTTTAAAAAAAAAATTTTTTGGGGGGAAAAAAAAATTTTTTTTTTTTTTTTTTTTTTTTGGGGGGAAAAGGGGGGTTTTTTTTATTTTTTTTTTTTTAAAACCCCAATTTTTTTTTTTTTTTTTTGGGGCCAACCAAAAAAAATTTTTTTTAAAATTTTTTTAAACCCATTTTTTAAAAAATTTTTTAATTTCCCCGGGAAAAAACCCTTTTTGGGGGGGAATTGTAAAAAATTTTTTTAAAAAAGGGGGTTTTTTTTCCCCCCCCTTTTTTTTAAAGGAAATTCCCCCCCCCCCCCCC
>JAODAL010030036.1:0-35000 GCA_025379985.1 Phyllomedusa bahiana | reverse complement strand
AAAACCTTTTGGTTTTTTAAAAACCCCCCCAAAAAAAATTAAAGGGGTATTTTTTTTCCCCGGGGGGAAAAGCAAAACCCCTTTTGGGGAATTTTTTTCAAAAAAAACCCCCCTTTTTTTTTTTTTTAAAAAAAACCCAAAAAAACCCCAAAAAGGGGTTTTTTTTAAAATTTTTGGTAAAAAAAAAAAAATAAAAATTTTTTTTTTAAAAAAAAAAATTTTTTTTTTTAAAAAAAAAAAAAACCCCCCCTTTTCCCCCCGGGGGGGAAAAAAAAAAAAAAAAACCCAAAAAAAAAAAAGGGGGGGGGTTTTGGTTTTTGGGGGGGGGGGGGGAAAAAAATTTTTTTAAAAAAGGGGGGGGGTTTAACGTTTTGATTTTTATTCTTCCTCTCAAACACATTGATAAAAAGAAATCAAAGCGTTATATGAACCTTATAATGGTACCAATAAAAATGTAAACACATCCGGCAAAAAAAAAAAAAGCCTGATTCAGCTACATATACAGAAAAAAGTTATGGCTGTCAGACTATGACAACTTAAAAACACAATTTTTTACAAACCCATTTCTATTGTATAAAAGTAGCAAAACATAAAAAAAAACTATATAAAGTTTATATCATTGTAATTGTACCAACCCGCATAGTAAAGTTATCCTGTCATTTATCCCACATGGTGAACGCTGTAAAATTAATGTCATTTATTTATTCATTTTCATGGACCTAAGGTTAAAAAGAAAACTATGAAACACTTGTACGTCCAAATTGCACAATACACCCCTAGATGAGATCCCTGAGGGGGGTTGAATCCAAAATGAGGCGACTTCTGGAAGGTTTCACCTGTTCTGGTACTTCATTGCTCCCACCAAAATCTGCGGTCCAAAAGCCAAATAAATAGTGTACCCCCCCCCTGGACACCCTGCCATGCGACCAAACAGCAGTTTACACCCATATATAGGGTAATTGGGGTGTTTTCTTAATTTAACTGCCCCCCAACATCCTAAACAAATAAAAGATGGTTTAAAAAAAATGATGCCAACATAAAGTAGACTTACGGTAGATGTTCATTATTTGCTATTTTGTTGGCTATGAATGCCTGTTTTGCACGCAGATATTTAAAAACTTTGAAAATAGCAAATTTTTCCAATATTTTTCACAAACAAACAAGGATTGCTTCACCAAAATCAATTGCTAACTTAAAAGTACAATGTGTAAAAAGAAAACAAACAAAATCTTAAAATCACATAAGGTAAGATTAAAAAGTTATTTCCCGGGGGGCGTGGCCTGGCATGCCAGCGGACGGTCACATGTGAGTGAGCTCCGTCCTTACATCCTACGCGGGAGAAAAGTGGATAATGGGACCTAAGCGTTCTAAAAGAAGACTGGGGGCATCAACCATGTCCCTGCAGCCCAAGACAGCCATTTCAAACGTCCTCGCTCCGCTTGCGGAATTTACCCCGGAGCCGGCGGAACCACCTGACATGCGGGCGCCATCTTCTTCTGCTGCTCGGCACGGACTGCTCTTCCATGCTGAGCCGGATAGCGCTCAACCTGCGGCAGCAGCGGCTTTAGTCGGGTGCTCCCTGATGCCCTGTCCCGTGCCTGCAGGCTCCCGGGAGGATACTGAGCCATCGGGGGAGTGCCGGGGATCAAGTGATCCGCGTCACGTGGGACCGCCATCTTCCCTGTCTTCATCGCCGGAAGTTACCCTTGAGGCTCCCGACCCGCAGGCTGAGCCGGACGCTGCCTGCACACAGGGACCGAGGCAAGCTGCACCCAGATCTCCATCCCTGCGGATTTCAGCATCAGAGCCACAGCATAAAGAGCCCGCAGTGAGTACCTCTTGGTCTCCGGGACACCGCCTGCCACCTGCGATGCGTCTATCACCAGAGATGCATCAGAAGCCGGCCACAGGAGAGACCCTCTCCTCATGAGGACATTCTCAAAGCCCTCCCTGCCCAGGGACTGTCTCCACTGTCACCACAGAGAGTTAACCCTGCTGATCTTGGGGAACAGGGCAACTCTGCAGCAGACACATTTGGTGGAAACTCCAGCTGTGCCCGCTACTCACCCCTGCAGCTCCAGCAATGGGACCCGCTCTAAGAGGGGTGCTCCCCTGGTGCCCTGGCTCAATCACCCCCTGCTGCGGACAATCAACCCTTTATCGGCTATCTTAGCCCTCAAGTAGTGGAGGAGGTCCATGTCCCTCTGGAGGATACAGGATTGAGCCCCCAATTGAGCTATCCGTATGACCCCTTGGGTCCCTCTCGGGTCTGTCCCGTGCCCGGAGACGCTTAGTGTGAGACCCACTCCCCTGCTGTAGCCGGGCCACCCGCAAAGAGTCTTTCTCCTCTAAACCAGTCTTCTGGCACACAGTGCCCTGTCCAGGCAGACGGGCGCCCACCATTCACTGGCAAATCAGATAGACGATTTAGAAAACAGGAGTGGGAGAAACAATATCAGAATCCGGGGGCTCCCAGAGTCTGTTAAGATTCAGGATTTAGCGGTGACTCTCACGAAGCTCTTTAACTCCTTGCTTAATAGAGCGGCTGACAGCCATATCGAGATTGACAGAGCCCACAGGGCATTGAGGCCTCAGACTCAGGACTCTTCCCGCCCTTATGATGTGATCTGCCACATCCACTATTACTCCCTGAAGGAAGAACTTATGAGGAAGGCCCGCCTCGCCCACGAAATCAACTATGAGTCATTCAAACTGTCATTCTTCCCAGACCTGTCGCGGCGTACGCTGAGAATGCGTGCGGCACTCAAACCTGTCTTGGCTGTTCTACAACAGCATAACATCACTTACCGATGGGGATATCCCTTCTCCCTTTAAGTTTGCAATGGTGAAGAGTTGGTTGTTTTCCGTTCTTTAGCGGATCTGCCATCTTGGCAGCCCTGAACTTGCCACAAATTTCTCTTCCACACTGGGAGTCGATGGTTGGCCCCTCTACAGACCTTCAGCCTTTCGTGTCTGCGACACATTCAAAAAGATCAGGTCCAGCGAGGACCCCGAAGCCTCATAGAATACAGAAATATCTGAATACGGTTGCGGATCCAGGAGGCTCCTCGTCTCCGATTGGCTGAACTCTCCATTTGCCATACTTACTCCTGCCGCTCTTAGGGCAACATATATGAACGGGCTTTTCGCCCGATTTCTGGCGTATACTGCGCCTCCCGGCCCGTATCCCGCTGTCGGACGCAGGGATGCGGTGTTAGGCGCAGCGTTCGCCACTTTCAGCTGCGCCCCGCATGAAGGGGTGGGCAATGGGTGCGTTCCGGGGCGGGACGCGGCGCGCTCGAAAACTCCGAGGCATGTACGATGGCGAGTCGGCAAAGCAAGGCGCAATGCAGCGCTCGGCAGCTCCGACAGGCAGACCTGGTTTATTTTGGTCTAAATGCTACGGCAAAGGCAAAGTGAAGCGAGAACGGAACATGCGAGGAAGCAGATAGAAGATCGCGACAGAAATCTCGGCGCTCCGCTCCGTGCGGCATGGTGTATGATTCCGAAAAAAATCGCCTTTATAAAGGCGGAAAACAGTGTCAGAAAAGAGCTGTACGTAAAAAATAAACAATTTAAAAAAAAATCACTTTCCAAAACTATAGAACGGCGCAATATCAAGAATTAGGATATTGTAAATTGCCGGGAAATACAGTAATTCAAATTCTGAAACCTATTCTCATCGGTCGGCATAAACCGGCCAATCAGAATAGGAGCGACAGTGAAGCATTAAAACCTATGGGGAGGATTGACCAATCAGAATCCACGGCGGGACAGTTCAAAATACAGTAAAAATGGTGAAAAAAGCTGATTGGCTGAGCTAGCGGGGGCTTGGCTAGCTCGGCCAATCAGAATAGGAGCCACAGAGACTCATTAAAACCTATGGAGAACTATTGACCAATCACAATAGGAGCGACAAAGACCCATTATATCCTATGGAGGAGTTTGGACCAATCAAAATCAAAGGAGGGACAGTTCAAAATACAGTAAAAAGACAGAAAAGAGCTGATTGGCTGAGCTAGCGGGGGCTTGGCTATCCCAGCCAATCAGAGCGCGAGCTACTTCTCCCATTATAGTCTATGGAGAGATGGGCGCTCTGAAATCTCGGCGCTCAGCACCATGCGGCATGAAGTGTTAATAAAAAAAATATATTTTTATTAAATGTAAAACATCATCAGATAAAGAGCCGAACCCTTCTTTACAAATAAAGCAGTTAAAAAACCTAACAACGCGTTTGTCGCAGAGACCGGCGCTACATAGGGAATTGCAATAGAGAGAATTGCCGGGAAATACAGTAATTCAAATTGTTATAGCTATTCTCATTGGTCGGCATAAACCAGCCAATCAGAATAGGAGCGACAATGTCCCATTATAACCTATGGAGGAGAATTGACCCATCAGAATAGGAGCGACAATGTCCCATTATATCCTATGGAGAAAAATTGACCAATCATATTCAAAGGCGGGACAGTTCAAAATACAGTAAAAATGCAGAAACGAGCTGATTGGTTGAAGCGGCGGGGGCTCGTCCAGCTTAGCCAATCAGAGCGCGAGCTACTTTCTCATAGAGTTTTATGGAGAAAAGAAATTCTGAGCGCGCTCTCTGATTGGCTAAGTTAAAAGAGGTGCCGTTATTTGGACCAATGGGAGAGCGAGCGACGCTCCTATGGGTTTTCTAATGCAATCTGAAATAAAACTGTACATGGCCGAAATCAAATGATAATACTGCCGAAGTTGTCCCGATGTTTATTTCTTTATTTTCGTTGCACCCATACTATTGATCCTTGGCTAACGAAAATAAAGAAATAAACATGATTTTATTAATCATGCCCTGTACACGGCGGCTCAATGAGTCCTTGCTTGACGATGCGCTCTGTGTCTCTGATCTCATCCAGTCTATTAGGAACTTTTTGCTAGATCACTCTTCGGACCCGACGTCTCCCCAATTAAAGTGGGAGGCTCTTAAGAGTGTGACACGTGGGATCCTCATGAAACACGGATCAAGATTGAAAAAGGAGGCTGCTGCAAAGCTAAAGGGGCTTTTGTCTAAATTGACTGTGGCGGAGATGGCTCATAAAAATTCAAGTAGGAGGAAGATCTTAGAACACTGTTACAAATTCATCATGATGTGCTGAGTCTCATGGACCAGAAACAAAAGAGGTACAAACAAATTTGTGCCAACTTGTTTTACTGGTGGAGCAATAAATCAAGCCGGATGCTGGCGCGTGCTCTAAGGGATAAGCGAGCTTCCCTGTTTGCCCTGCAATCAAAACTCGGGCCAGAATGACGGTTCATGGGACTCCGGATATTCTGGAAGCCTTTAGGCTTTATTATCACAACCTCTATAATCTTCCCAGTGCAATTCTCACCGTGCGGAAAGAAGCCCTGATCCAGGAATTCCTCTCTGCCACAGCTATCCCTAGAATTTCCCCTGACAGACTCAGTGCCCTGGAGGAACCTCTTTCTCCGGAGGAGGTAAAGGCAGCTATTGCAACCCTGCCCTCAGGGAAAAGTCCAGGCCCTGACGGATACACCGCCAAGTTCTTCAAGATACTTTCAGAAGAACCTCTCCATCCCTTATTGGAATCATTTAACTCAATCTCAGCCTCACAGAATTTCCCACCCTCCTTCCTCCAGGCCCACATTACGGTAATACCGAAAGAGGGAAAGGACCCACTGCTTTGTTCGAGCTACAGGCCGGTATCCCTTCGTAATACTGATACAAAACTTTTTGCTAAACTTATAGCTAACAGGTTAAATAATATTCTCGGTGAACTGCTCCATCTGGACCAGGTGGGGCTTGTTCCTGGCCGAGAGGCTAGGGACAATACCCTCAAAACTTTCTCGCTTCTCCATCAGGCCAAATTGACTGGGATGGCTTGCATGCTGCTTTCGTTAGATGCGGAAAAGGCATTCGACAGGGTTAATTGGGACTTTTTGAGATCAGTTCTAGGGGGTATAGGTTTAGGTCCTCTTATGATAGGTAGGATATCGGCTCTTTATGACCTCCCACATGCCCGGATTCTAATCAACGGATCCCTGTCCACCAATTTAGACATACGGAATGGCACCAGGCAGGGATGTCCTTTGTCCCCCATCTTGTATCTGCTTATTATGGAACATCTCTTACAGGCTATTAGATCTAATCCGGACATTAATGGTTTTCAGTTTCATGGGACACATTATAAGTGCTCGGTGTTTGCAGACGACCTGCTGCTGTATCTTACCCAGCCCTTGATTTCTCTGCCAATCTTGATGAAGGTTCTTAATAAATTTGGATCTCTTAGCAACTTCAAAATCAACCTCACAAAAAGTATAGCGCTTGGCCTTACCCTTGAAACCCGGGACATTGATATTTTGAAACAAAAATTCCCCTTTACATGGATGACTAAATCGTTCAAATATCTAGGGATTAATGTCCCAGCGGATCTTCACGAAACGTTTGACCTGAACTTTGCTCCTTTGTTTGGCCTGATATCCTCTGACATGTCCAGATGGGACAAAAAGGATTTTTCCTGGCTAGGGAGGATCAATATTTTGAAGATGAATATCTTGCCTCGTCTTCTCTACCTGTTTCAAATGGTCCCAATCATATTCCCATTTTATTCTTTAAGGCGCTGGACAGGCGCTGTAGGGCCTTCGTCTGGGCCTGCAGGAAATCTAGGATAGCAAAACACATCCTGATTCGATCCAAGTTGGAAGAAGGACTTGGTCTGCCAGATATAAAATCCTATTACTTGGCCGCGACAGCGGCCAGGTTTGTGGACTGGTTTCATCAGAGGAGCTTTAAGGCTTGGATCCACCTTGAGAAGTCTCTTGGCCGGCTCCCGCTCTCAGCCCTGCCCTGGATGAAAGCCTTGGAATTGCCCAAGTCAAAACTGGAAGCCCTCCCTTTAATCTCACAAACTACGCTCTTAACATGGCGATCACGTAGTTCCCCTGTTGGACTATTCTACCCAGATGGGCCCTTGACCCCTATTCGGGGTAATCCTGCTATCTCTCCATTGGGAATCCACTCTTTGGAGGATACTTCTAAACCACTGGAATTCCACAGGATTCTGGCAAAAAACGCTTTGAAACCTTGGGACGAGGTTGCGGCAATTTTAGGGGGTTCTGCGGGTGGCTGGTTACAGCAAAATGTGGATCATACACTTTTACGTCTTGAATAAGGCTACGTTACGTCTCCACAGAGACTTAACTCCATTTGAGCTCCTTTGTGTTGCTAACTCTAGCCCCACTTGATATCACGGATTTATAGCTTGATTGTTCACTCTTTGACGACTACAGCACCCTTTTATCAAAGTAGCTGGAGCAGGGAGATTCAGAGACCCATCCCACAGGATGACTGGGATAAGGCCTACATCTTGGCTTATAAATCTGTGGTCTCAACTCGTTTGCAGGAGATAAATTTTAAAATTATTTCCCGCTGGTACCGAGTGCCCACTATTTTGCATAAAGCATATCCCTCGGTATCGGAACAATGCTGGCGATGTGGGCAGGCGGAAGGGTCCATGTTACACATCTGGTGGCAATGTCCTAGTATATATGCATATAGGGCTAGAGTGGTTGCCGTTATTAAGATGGTCACAGGCCTGCAACAGCAAAATGATCCAACAATTGTATTGTTGTCAATGATTCCCATTGCTACTTCTGCTTTAAAAGGTAGTCTGGTGATCTTCATGTTGATTGCTGCTAGGGCTCTTATCCCCCGTCTTTGGAGATCTGTAACACCTTCTCTTTCAGATTGGTTTAAAGAAATCTTCTGCATTCAACATATGGAAGAGTTGAAATCGGATGCAGAGAGGATGGGGGAGAGATGGGCTACGATATGGCGGGCCTGGGAAGTCTTTGTTAACTCCCCAGAATTTATACGCTTACGTAGTTAGGATTTCGGGTTCTGGGCCTCACTTAGTCCTGGTTAGATTCTTCTCTTTGGACACTAGCCTCTATCAGATAGGTTGTTTAAGTTTCTACATTCCGAAATGGTTATGAGCGGGCACCTGGAGTAGAGCCAATGGTCTTAGTGACGACAAAGTTTATGGTTTGATATGTTGACAGGTTTTGAATTCCTTATTTTTCTTTTTTTTTGCCTGTTCTCTGTTCTCGGATTAGATACATTACTCTTTATTCCTTAGTTATCCTCTTTTTGTTTTTCTTATTACTTGCATATGCAGATTATGTCTATATATGATCTTTGTGAGTTAAATATGCATGGAATTGTATACGACCTGATCATCTTTTCTGTACCATGAATACACTGCCGTGCAAATTCCTGCTTATATACATTTTTCTTTTCAATAAAGCATTTTGAATACGGGAAAAAAAAAAGAAAAAGTTATTCCCCGATAAAGTGACATGTCTGGTTTAAAAAAAAAAGGCTTGGTCCTTAAGTCCAAAATAGGCTTAGACTAAGAGGTTAAAGCCAGTCAATAAAACGGGAATACCCCTTTAATACTGAAGCAGAGAGTAAAGATAAAATAAATGTGTTGCTGAAGTTAAACCAAAATGGGCTGCATGGTATAGTTAACAGAAAAAAAGTCAGTATTACACCAAAACAACGAAAAAAGGCTGCTTAGAGTACGTTCACAAGGCAAATACAAAATACCAGTGGGATTCGGTTTTAGAATCCAGCCGGTATTTTGCTGTGTTTTGGATGGCTTTGGGGGAGTTCTGTCTGCGGATTCGCCCGCTCCGCATAAGCATTGAGTTGTACATCTTCTTCCCGAAAACCGGGCAGAAGATTGTGCATGTTCAAAGTTTTTTGGAACGTCTGAGGCTGAAAATCCGTTAAGTGTAGACTACTAAACAGATTTTCTATTAAAGACTATTTGGATTGCTTCTGGTCGGTTTTAAACTGGTTCAAACAGTCTGAAAATCCAACAACAAAACCATGTTGTGTGGATGGACCCTTACAATATGTCAAACAGCATTCACAGTAACATCAAAACCTCTGGTACAAAATAGTTTGGAGTGATGACAACTAGTAACAGAATAGGGCAGATATGCTAATCCTGTCTAATACTTACATCGGGCTAAGGATGTGACATTTGTCCCAGTAGCTTATTCTTTTTGATAAATGTGTGCATCTTCAGAATTCTCAAACTCTTCATACCAACTACTGATTGCCTTACTGCACACTAGTATTCATGGCACGCCGAGTTGCATTTAAAAAGAGCCCGTCACCTAGGTAATGCCCACCTGGCTGAGGACAGAACAAGGTAGTGTCAGACATGCTGTTTCCAGCGCTGTGTCCCTTATTCTGGAAGATGCTGTAGTTTGAGTATTTAGTGCTCAAACCTGCAGTTTTCAGCCAGGAAAGAGTCAAAGAGTCATTTAAAACCCTGCCCACTTGAGGCTAGCCCTGCCCACCTCAACTGATAAACCTATTACTTTGAATAGGTAGAAACGTGAATAACTATCAACTAGCCCCGCCCACTGGTTATTCAGGTTTCTACCTATTCAAAGTAATAGGTTTATCAGTCGAAGTGGGCAGGGCTAGCCTCAGGTGGGCGGGGTTTTAAATGACTGACTCTTTCCTGGCTGAAAACTGCAGATTTGAGCACTAAATACTCGAAAACTACAGCGTATGTAGATGAGCAATATTGGCTTGACAATTATTCCTTTTTGCTTCTCAAAGATTCAGTGAATCAGAAGTAAATTGAGGATTTGTTACAACCTACAGAGGGCGCAGTGAGCTTTCCAGCTCCTTTCCCATAATGCCTTGTGATAGCTAAAAACAAAGTCCTACAAGTGCATAAATTAAAATCCGAATTAAAAAAAAAGATAAAAAGTGACTTGTAGTGGTTGTGGCTGGATCGCAACCACAGGCGGTGAGTAGATGCCTTTAACGCTTTACCGCCGGAGCCAGTTTTGGCCTCTCTGACAGAGCCCCATTTTTTAAATCTGGCATGTGTCACTTTATGGGAGAATAACTTTTTGACACTTTAACCTATCCATGTGGTTCAGAGATTGTTCTCTCGTGACACATTGTACTTTAGGATCGTAAGAAATTTTGGTCCAAAAAATGCTTGTTTATTTGTGAAAAATATCAAAGTATCGTGAAAAATTTGAAACATTTACCAATTTCAAACTTCAAAAATGTATGTATGTAAGATAGTTATTGCACTCAAAATAGTCTATAACTAACATCTACCATATATCTACTGTAGGTTGGCATCATTTTTTAAATGTCTTTTTTTTCACGACATTAGGGGGCTTAGAAATTTTGTAGTAATTGTCAAAAATTTGCAATATACATTTTTTAGGGACCAGTCCAGTTCTAACGTGACTTTGATTGGCCTGTATGTTAGGTACCCCATAAAAGGACTTCATCTAAGAAACTACACCCTTTAAAGTATTCAAAACAGCATTTAGGAAGTATATTAACCCATTAGGTGTTTCACAGGAATTAAAGCAAAGTGGAGGTGAAATTTCAAAATTTCCCTTTTTTTTATTTTTGCAGATTTTCAATTTTTATCTATTATTCACAAGAATACGGTAAATGTGATCAGGGAAATGCAACTTTAAATTGATTTCCCAGATTCTGCTGTGTTCAGAGATATCCCATATGTAACCCTAGTGCGCTATTTGGCTCAACCACAAGCCCCAGAATAGGAGGAGCACTTACTGGACTCTGGGGTCTCATTTTCATCACGATTTTATTTAGGCGCCATTTCAGATTTGCGGACACCCGAAGGTGCTAAAACTTAAACACCCCTAAAAAGACACCATATTGGAAACTACACCCCTTAAGGAATATATCCAGGGGTGTAGTGAGTATATCGACCCCATAGGTGTGTCACAAAAAATTTTAGCGTTAGGCTGTGAAAATGAAAAAAATATTTTTTCCCTACAATCTGTAATTTTAGCTGAAAATGTTTACATTTCTCAAGGAATCCTGGTAAAAAAGCACCCAAAATTTTGTTACACAATCTCTTCCAATTTCGGCAATACCCTACATGTGGGTGTAAACTGCTGTTTGGGCGCATGGCAGGGCGTACAAGGGAGGGAGTGTTATTTGGCTTTAGGAACACAGATTTTGGTGGGACCATTTCGCATTTGCAAAGCCCCCAAAGTACCAGAACAGGTACTTCCATTAGTCGTAAACACACACTATGCACTGTGAACAGAGCGGTGCCTTCACAGCATACAAGCAGGACCCCACCTGCACAATCAATCCTCCATATACAAACAGATGCCGTGTGAGCTACTGCAAATCCCAACTGGTAATGCTTTTTCTTCTTATTTAATAAACTATCACATTGAAATGTTACATTAATATAACAAAATAGCAGCAAGTAGCAGCAATGATGGCACACTTAGCTCAGTCCTTAGAGTCCTTCATAAGGTACGAATATAATGCAAGCCACGAGGACACGAGCCAGAGGAGATCCAAGCAGTTACTCCATGTTGCCCAAACACCCAACGTTTCGGGGGACCACGCCTCCTTTCTCAAGCGTGACGTAGCTTCCAGGACCTCAGTTCTTATACTATCAGGTACGTGATCCTTCACATCTTGCTACCCTGTGTGTCATTATACATTACAAACAACTATAATACAAACAAACACTTAAAAACAGAACATTACACCTACCCATAAGTACTAAGCTTTAATTTATTATTAATCTGTAATATTTTTAACTTTCTCTCTAAATTGTGGAGTTGATTATAGATAGGTTAAATCCTAAAAACCAATAAAGGTGGGCAACGAGGTATGGGACCAGATACCTATGCAATCTATAGGAATACATTCCATTGGCAATTTTCATTAAGCCCCTTAGGGGAAAGCGCATCTAATCTATTGATCCAAAAGACCTCTCGTTGTAAAAGTTTTATGGTAGTATGTTCAGCATCATTACCCTCCACTTTTTCCAGCACACACCACCGGAGCTCAGACACATTGTGTCCTCTCTCATAAAAATGCCTAGCCACTTTAGATTCTGAATATGGCTTTTTCTTTTTCTCTAAAGTGATGCTACTACTTTGTTCACATTTTTCTCCCTCTGCAGCTTTCTTAGATTTAAAAAGTCGTATCTGGGATTTATGTTAAATTAATCCTGATACGTACCATCCTAGCAGTTTGCCCACGTAACACATGCCACATGGGCATTTCAATAAATAGATTGCATTGGTAGTATTACACGTGAAGAATCCCTTTATGGGTATGGTATACCCCTGGGTGGGGTGGGTTATACACTCCCCCTTGATGATACTATGACAGTTTTGGCACGACAGACAGGGTTACGTACCCTTTCTCTGTGTGTCCAAAAATTTCTGTCTAGAGACTTTCTGTTTTAAATCAGAATGGACAATATGGTTCCCTATAGATTTTCCTTTTTGGTATATGAATTTCAGATAATCCCTAAAGAGAGATCCAAACTTTGGATCACTTTGTACAATGTGCCAATATTTTCTAATGGTTTTACGTATCAGTTCTGCATGACCATCATACACAGACTGGAACCCTAATCTTTGATCGAACTTCTGTGGTGTTTTAAGGGTTCTAACGAAGTCACGTGATAATTCACCTACTACTTCACCTATCCTTTCAACTTCCTTTCTGGGATACCCACGCTTAATGAATTTATCAATAAGCTTTTCTTTGTTCCTATGATATTCTGTGTCGGATGAGCAAATACGTCTGGCACGCAAAAATTGTCCCTTTAGGATAGCTTTTAAATACCATTGGGGCATGTTGACTTTTCATATGTAAAATATTATTTCTGTCAGTATCTTTTGAATAAAGAGTAGTGACAAGCTCTTCACCTTCTCGTTTGACACATACGTCCAAAAAACAAATCTCCTGAGGGTTCTTTGTAAGGGAGAACTTAATAAGAGGATGTTTAGAATTTAATTCAATAAGGAAATGGTCCAACTCAGCTTCAGTTCCTGTCCACAACATGAACACGTCATCCACGTAACGCAGCCACCGTTTGATACAGTGGCTCCATCCACCATGGATGACGTGCTCACTTTCGAAAAACTCCATGAAGATATTGGCAAAACTTGGTGCAACAGGAGACCCCATAGAAGTCCCCTGTCGCTGCCAATAAAACTCCTGTCCAAACCTAAAATAGTTCATGGTGAGGATAACCTCCAGTAGCTCCAGCAGCAATGCGATCATGCTGTTGGACAAGCTAGCATCCTCCATAAGTTTAATTCTCACTGCTGACATACCTTCATTGATAGGGATATTGGTATACAAACTACCCACATCTAGTGTACGAAGAAAGGTTACATTCACAACCTCCAAACCTTCAATTTTGGCCAAGAACTCATTAGTATCCTTGAGGCACCTTGGGAGCTGCTTAACAATTTTCTGTAGGTGATTATCGATAAAGAGGGCAACAGGTTGGAAGACAGACCCAATGCCGGATACAATGGGCCTGCCCGGAGGGTCTATAAGGGATTTGTGCACCTTGGGTACAAGGTATAAAACGGGGACACGTGGGTGTTCAACTTTTAATAGATTGACCGTTTTGTTCTCAATGATGCCCTGCAATTCAGCATTTAGGACTATTTCATCTATGCGGTTTTTAACCTGCCTAGTTGGATCATCACTACTCTTTTCATAGACCTCATTGTTATCTAATTGTCTATCTGCTTCCTGAATGTATTTCTCTCTATCTATGATGACCGTGGCCCCCCCTTTGTCCGCCTTTTTAATTATGAGATCTTTATCCTTGCGTAAAGAGTCTAAGGCTTCCTTCTCCTTCTTATTTAAATTATCTCTCTTCTTCCTAGCCTTTGTTTCCCATTTCTCACAAACCTCCCTTCTGACCAATTCCTGAAATGTTTCAAACATAGAACTTGAAATATCCGGATCAAATTTACTGCGTTTATACAATTTTTTATCTGGATATTTCTATCAAGATTTTTACCAAAAAACATTCTTAATCTAATTTTTCTACAAAATTTGTAGAAATCAACTTGAAAATCGAACAATGTCCTGGCTGGGATAAAATTTAGTCCCTTATTCACGACTTGTCGTTGTGTCTCTGTAAGCGATTTTGAAGAAATATTTATGTCAAGATCATTTAATTTTGATGTTAATTTTTCTTCTTCACGTTCCGTTTGGATTTTGCTTTCGCCCCCATTAATTCTTCCGACTGGTCTCCACTTGTAGTCTCGGCATCCCCACGATCCTTTAAAAAAGGCTGTGTTCTTTGGTTACCTCTTTTAGTGGAACGTAAAGTCATTTGTTTCTGAGTAGAAGATTCCGCTTCTGAGGAGGTCGATTCAGCTACCGCTCTGTTCACATAATGCGTTCTCCTCGTATAAGATCTTTCTTTGGCCCAGGAGTACACTTTATTTTGGGCGTAGTCCCTCGTATCCCTTTCAAACTTCTTGAGTTTTGAGTTCATAATCTGTTCTCTCATTTTAGCAATATTGTCAGTAATCTGTTTATGGATCTCTTCATATGCGTCTTTCTTCATTTCTTTAAGCTCTCTTTCACATTGAGCGATTTCCTCACGGACGCTATCAACAGCTGGTTAGAGGTGCTGCACGGTAAGTAGCATTAAGTCAAGAGAATATCTGTTGCTAATAGCAAACCATTTACTTTGAAATTGTGCATCTTCCTTCAAGAAGATAGGCATTAAGGGGCTTCTGAGACCCTGAGGAATGCGCTGTACCTTTAGATACTCCATGAGCATGGAGGCATGTAAATGTAGATTAACCTCTTTACGTTAAAGATTTTCAAGTTTTTTACTCAGGTCTTGTTGGTGTATATCACCTGAGGCGTTCCACATATATCCAGCGCTTTCAGCTTGTGAAACAATCTGTGCTCGTTCCTCATCAGATAAGACATAAATATCAGCCATATTCGCTGTGGCTGCAGCAATTTTGTCAAAAGACATATTTCTTAATGTTAGTGCAAAACTTCGGGGTAAGAAACAATACGCAAACACACACTATGCACTGTGAACAGAGCGGTGCCTTCACAGCATACTTTGTAGACCCCTTGTAGACCCTCCGGGCAGGCCCATTGTATCCGGCATTGGGTCTGTCTTCCAACCTGTTGCCCTCTTTATCGATAGCCATCTACAAAAAATTGTTAAGCAGCTCCCAAGGTGCCTCAAGGCTACTAATGAGTTCTTGGCCAAAATTGAAGGTTTGGAGGTTGCGGATGTAACCTTTCTTTGTACACTAGATGTGGGTAGTTTGTATACCAATATCCCTATCAATAAAGGTATGTCAGCAGTGAGAATTAAACTTATGGAGGATGCTAGTTTGTCCAACAGCATGATCGCATTGCTGCTGGAGCTACTGGAGTTTATCCTCACCATGAACTATTTTAGGTTTGGACAGGAGTTTTATTGGCAGCGACAGGGGACTTCTATGGGGTCTCCTGTCGCACCAAGTTTTGCCAACATCTTCATGGAGTTTTTCGAAAGTGAGCACGTCATCCATGGTGGATGGAGCCAATGTATTAAACGGTGGCTGCGTTACGTGGATGACGTGTTCATGTTGTGGACAGGAACTGAAGCCGAGTTGGACCATTTCCTTATTGAATTAAATTCTAAACATCCTCTTATTAAGTTCTCCCTTACAAAGAACCCTCAGGAGATTTGTTTTTTGGACGTACGTGTCAAACGAGAAGGTGAAGAGCTTGTCACTACTCTTTATTCAAAAGATACTGACAGAAATAATATTTTACATATGAAAAGTCAACATGCCCCAATGGTATTTAAAGCTATCCCAAAGGGACAATTTTTGCGTGCCAGACGTATTTGCTCATCCGTCACAGAATATCATAGGAACAAAGAAAAGCTTATTGATAAATTCGTTAAGCGTGGGTATCCCAGAAAGGAAGTTGAAAGGATAGGTGAAGTAGTAAGTGAATTATCACGTGACTTCGTTAGAACCCTTAAAACTCCACAGAAGTTCGATCAAAGATTAGGGTTCCAGTCTGTGTATGATGGTCATGCAGAACTGATACGTAAAACCATTAGAAAATATTGGCACATTGTACAAAGTGATCCAAAGTTTGGATCTCTCTTTAGGGATTATCTGAAATTCATATACCAAAAAGGAAAATTTATAGGGAACCATATTGTCCATTCTGATTTAAAACAGAAAGTCTCTAAACAGAAATTTTTGGACACACAGAGAAAGAGAACGTACCCCTGTCTGTCATGCCAAAACTGTCATAGTATCATCAAGGGGGAGTGTATTACCCACCCCACCCAGGGGTATACCATACCCATAAAGGGATTCTTCACGTGTAATACTACCAATGTAACCTATTTATTGAAATGCCCATGTGGCATGTGTTACGTGGGGCAGACTGCTAGGATGGTACGTATCAGGATTAATGAACATAAATCCCAGATACGACTTTTTAAATCTAAGAAAGCTGCAGAGGGAGAAAAATGTGAACAAAGTAGTAGCATCACTTTAGAGAAAAAGAAAAAGCCATATTCAGAATCTACAGTGGCTAGGCATTTTTATGAGAGGGGACACAATGTGTCTGAGCTCCGGTGGTGTGTGCTGGAAAAAGTGGAGGGTAATGATGCTGAACATACTACCATAAAACTTTTACAACGAGAGGTCTTTTGGATCAATAGATTAGATGCGCTTTCCCCTAAGGGGCTTAATGAAAATTGCCAATGGAATGTATTCCTATAGATTGCATAGGTATCTGGTCCCATACCTCGTTGCCCACCTTATTGGTTTTTAGGATTTAACCTATCTATAATCAACTCCACAATTTAGAGATAAAGTTAAAAATATTACAGATTAATAATAAATTAAAGCTTAGTACTTATGGGTAGGTGTAATGTTCTGTTTTTAAGTGTTTGTTTGTATTATAGTTGTTTGTAATGTATAATGACACATAGGGTAGCAAGATGTGAAGGATCACGTACCTGATAGTATAAGAACTGATATTCTGGAAGCTACGTCACGCTTGAGAAAGGGGGCGTGGTCCCCCGAAACGTTGCGTGTTTGGGCAACATGGAGTAACTGCTTGGATCTCCTCTGGCTCGTTTCCTCGTGGCTTGCATTATATTTGTACCTTATGAAGGACTCTAAGGACTGAGCTAAGTGTGCAATAATTGATGCTACTTGATGTTATTTTGTTATATTAATTTAACATTTCAAAGTGATACATTTTAATAAATAAGAAGAAAAAGCATTACCAGTTTGGGATTTGCAGTAGCTCACACTTCCAGAAGTCGCCCCATATTGGATTCAACATCCCTCAGGGATCTCATCTAGGGGTGTATTGTGCATTCTGGGTGCACAGGTGTTCCATAGTTTTTTTTTTAGCATTGGGCCATAAAAATGATGGGTGTGGGGGGATGGAGGGGGCTAAAGCAGTTCTGCCATTGTTTTTTTGGGCTTCAATTTTACAGCATTCGCCATGCAGTGTAAATGACGTGATAACTTTACTATTGGGGGTCGGTACAATTGCAATGATATAAATTTTATATAGTTTATGTTTTATTACTTTAAACAATAGAAATAGGTCTATAAAAAAATTGCATTTTTATGTTGTCCTATTCTGAGAGCCATAACTTTTTCAGTTTTCTGTAAATCTGAGCCAATTATGGGCTTGTTTTTTGTGGGATGAGTTGACGTTTTTATTAGTACCATTATGGGGTGCATATGATGCTTTAATCACTTTTTATTAAGGTTTTTCTGAGGCATTTTGAACAAAATACAGTATTCCTGGTAGTGTGTTTTATTTTTATTTTTACAGCGGTCACCGTGCGGTATAAATGACATGCTAGTATTACTCAGCAGGTCGATACGATTACAGCGATACCCAATTTGTATATTTTTTTTATGTTTTACTGTTTTTACACAAAAACACTTATTCAAAAAGGAAAACACGTTTTTGCATCGCCATAGTCAGAGTCATAACTTTTTTATTTTTCTGTGTACAGAGCTGTGTAGGGGCTTGTTTTTTGCGAGATGAGTTGACGTTTTTATTGGTATCATTTTTGGGGGGACAAGGCTTTTTGATCAGTTTTAAACAGGGCTGTGGAGTCGGAGTTGGTGCCCATTTTGCAGGAGTTGGAGTCGGTTAGAAATGGACCGACTCCGAAAATATATAATAAGTTGGTCCAGTTAGTTCGATGCAGTGCAAAGAGCAAGAGGAATTGGGTCCAGCCAATGCTACTGCTCCCATATCTTCAGCCTCATCACATGAGGAGTGTAATTGATGACATGGAGCAGGCAAAGCGCTGCCCCAGGGGAAAAGATTCCGCTCCCATAGCAAACAGATTGACCAGATTTCAGCAAAATTTTTCACTTCATATTTACAATTTATTAAAGTTTTTGTGTTCGAAAGTCATATCCTATAAATCTATTTTACATCGAAAAGCAAAAGGGTAACAATGTTTTAGACTTTTGACTTTCAGGCTCCATATCTCACCCTCCACTACAGTTTTCAACATGAGACTCCCATCATTTTATAGACAATCATCTTGGCTATCTCATACATAACTTTTACCTTCAACTATTTAGCATCTACTGAGTTCTACAGATTCTTCTCATGTAACTGCATTGTTAGTGTTTTGCTCCTGGTGGTGGGACAAATTATAACATGTTCTCACAATCCTTAATAGCACCGGGCAACACACACTACACAGGTCTGGAATGATGGCCCGAAAAAAGGTGAAGAAGCCGCGACTTCAATCTCATCATAAGAAGCGCCGGCAAAGAGTTTGCCAAAAAGTACGAAAAATGGAAGATTGGAAACAGATGATTTAGAGCGATGAGATAAAAGTCAATAGACCGGGCTCTGATGGGGCAAATGGGTTTGGAAGAATCAAGGAAAAAGGGGGCTAACGGATCGAGAAGCTGGAAGAACTGTCAGGTTCGTTGGAAGAAGCCTGATGATATGGGGATGTTTGACAGCCAAAGATGTTGGATACTTGACCAGGATCGATGGTGACCTCAATGCGGAGTTATATATGAGTTTCCTACAACATGAGTTCCAGAAACACACGGTGTACTTGCGCAATACACTGTGTGAACATACCGTAAGGCCATGTTCACACGGCTTAAAATGGGCCGTATTTCGGTCCGTAATCACGCGCCGAAGTGCGCAAATTACGGGCTGAAAACGGCCCATTCATTATGGTAATCCACAGTTCTCATAAAGAACTATGGATTACGTCTCCTCTCCCTGCTCGGCGAAACCGCAGGGCGATAATTGACATGTGAATTACCAGCGGCGTATACGCGCCGCTGGTAATGCAAGTCAATGGGCCGGCGAAGTGCCGGCCTCCCGCTCCCTTCCCCGCTCCCGGCCACACGGCGTAATTGCGGGGCGTAATTACGTCCCGCAGTTAAGCCATGTGAACATGGCCTTCGAGCTGAAGAAAAAGCTGTATTCGTGTAGAAGAGACCTGGGATCAGATTTTGGTCAAGACATGCTTGAATCTGATCCAGAGCCCAGTAGGATTCAGGCAGAGCTGAAAGCCAAATTTTGATTTTTTAGGAGCAAAACAGTAACAATGCAGTTACATGACAAGAATCTGCAGAACTTAGCAGATGCTAAATACTAAATAATTTATGTATAAGATAGGTAAGATGATTGTCTATAAAATGATTGTACCCTCATGTACAAAGCTGTAGTGGATGGTAAGATATGGAGCCTGAAAGTCACAAGTTAAAAACAGTTACCCTTTTGCTTGTCAGTGTCTATTCTACCTAAAAAGCTTGATTATTGTATCATAAGGTGATAAAAAGCCGATGTTACCATTTTACTACAGTAAAGTTATCACTTAAACATGCGCCGTGTATGAGGGAGTCGGTGTCAGGAAAATTGAGTCGGAGTTGGAGTCGGAGCTTTGGCTTACCGACTCCACAGCCCTGGTTTTAAATCCGTTTTTTGGAAGGCCGGGTGAACAAAATACCGCACCCCAAGTAGTGTGTTTTTTTTTTTTTTTTTTTTTTTTTTTTTTTAACAGCGCTCAGCGTACAGTATCCATGACCAGTTAGCTTTAATTTCTGGGTCGATACGATTACGGCGAGACCCAAATTATATAGTTTTTTTTTATTTTGAAGCATTTTAAATTTTAATTCTATTGTGTAGATAACTGTTAGCCAGAACTTTATTTTTCCGTATACAGAGACGTGTAAGGATGTTTTTTTTGCGGGATGAACTGGCGTTTTAATTGGTACAACTTTGGCATTTATATGCATTTTTGATCGCTTTTTATTCCATTTTATGTGCTGCAGGATTAACAAAAATCACAATTCTGTGACTGTCTTTTGTTTTTGTTTTTTACGCCGTACGGGTTAATTAACGTGACAGATTTATAGGGTAGGTCATTACGCATGGGTACCTTATTTTTTATCTTTTTTGGGGCGATTGGCGTTTGTAAAGGGGAAAAGAGCGGTGTACATGTTTTTTATTTTATTTTTTGTGTTTTACTTTTTCACATTTTTTCACTTTTCCCCAGGGGGATTTGTAACAGCAATCGTCAGATTGCTGTTACAATGGTAGATCTGTACACAGCGTTGCTGCTGTGTACTGGTCATCATGGTAACTGCCAATCACCATGCCCACAATGCATTGTGGGCAAGGTGACCTCACCAGACTACCCGGATGCATTCAGAAAGCATCCGGGGAGTCGGGTAAGGGACCAGCGATCGGCATCTCAGCCACTCTCTGAGCCGGATCACAGGCGGAATGAGCTCACTCCTCCTGCCTGCAGCTTCGATGTCGTGACCATGATAGGTCGCAACATCGAAGGATTAATCACCCGGGGGTGATGCGGTATGAGGCTAGCGGTAATCTACCGCTGGTTCCATTTCGCGATCGTGAGCGGCTTGCCTGTAAGCCTGCACGATCGCCAGGATGTATGCATACGTCCAATGTCGGGAAGGAGTTAATGCTAGCAGATGTGTTCCATCGGTATACCGAAATACTACTCGAGGAAGGTGCCCTCTGTTTTGCTTTGGTTTTTATACTAGTGTATAATGCAGTCTGGTTTGGGGATTTCTCTAATATCTTGTACTAGGATGGGATTGTAGCTTTCACTGTTTATTGTGGTCAATGGAAGGACATCATTTAGTCTTTATATTTGACTAACAATATGTTGTTGCTGCAAACGACGTTCTCACCTAATTCCTAACAGTTTGTCCAAATTCTTTGATTTTCTTCTCACATAGTTACATAGTTTGTAAGGCCGAAAAAAAAACAAGACGTCCATCCAGTTCAGCCTATTTTGCTAAAGTGTTGCTAAAGTGTTGACCCAGAGGAAGGTAGAAAACCCTAATGAGGTAGAAGCCAATTGTCCTCATTTTAGAGAAAATAATTCTTTCCTGACTCCAATCTGGCAATCGGAATAATCCCTGGATCAATGACCCTACTCCAGAATCCTAGTCACTCTAACTGGTTATATTATTACGCTCCAGAAATGCATCCGAACCCTTTTTGAACTCTGTTATTGAATTCACCATGACAAGTTCCTCTGGCAGAGAGTTCCACAGTCTCACTGCTCTAACAGTAAAGAATCCCTTTCTATGTTTATGTACAAACTTTCATTCCTCAAGACGTAGAGGATGCCCCCTTGTTCGTGATACAGTCCTGGTATAAATAAATCTTGAGAGAGATCTCTATATTGACCTTTGAGGTATTTAAACATCTTTATTATGTCCCCTCGAAGCCGTCTTTTCTCTATACTAAATAACCCTAATCTTGATAATCTTTCTGGGTATTGCAGTCCACCTAATCCTTTTATTATTTTTTTTGCCCGCCTTTATAACAATTCAAGCTCTACAATGTGTTTCCTCTGCCCGGGTGCCCAAAACTGTACACAATATTCCATGTGTGGTCTAACCAGTGACTTGTATAATGGGAGAATAATGTTCTCATGTGCATCTATGCCCCTTTTAACCCCTTAACGACCCTGGACGTATGAGTACGTCCCAGGGCCGCTAAGGGGCTTTGCAGGGGGATCGCTCCGCGACCCCTCCCCCGCACAGCCGGCTAACACCCGGCAGTAACAGCAAAGATGGCCGCGGCGTCTGACTGAATGACCATCGGTGCCGCGCACCGATCTTTAGGGTCATCGGCATATCGACCGGACATGGCAGTGGGAAGCCCTGTGAAGGCTCCCGGCATTTACATTTCCCGGTTTGCGCCACTTCTGGCCGTAGACAGGAAGTGGGGAAACCGCATCTTTGTACACCCTAATGCATTGCCTATGCAATGCATTAGGCCAAGCATCCTCAAACTGCGGCCCTCCAGCTGTTGGGAAACTACAACTCCCATCATTCCCACTGTAACAGATTATATAAATGCATGATGGGAATTGTAGTTTCCCAACAGCTGGAGGGCCGCAGTTTGAGGATGCCTGCATTAGGCTGTATTTTTTTTTTTTTTTTTTTTTAAACTGTATGTTTATTAAAGTTTTCAAAACAGTATCACATTCCAACTTCAGAATTGCAGGGTTAACAGCAAAAATGTGACTATAGTACTAAACATATTGATAGGCTATGATAATCCACAATATCTTGTGGTTAGTCAACAATCCCTGCAATCAGAACTTTCATGAAGGCAGAAGGTTCATGTCTCCACTGTCCAACCAGAGCATTGAGGGTTTGCAGGTTATAGGTGGCCATGCCAGCCGCGCTATCTAACAGCCGGATCAACCACCTCCTGAACCTTGTAACTTTTGATCTCAGTGCTATTAATGAAAAACGTGAAGAAAAGAACCCGCATCAGCTTTAAGTAAAAATAAACGATCTTATACAACTAAAGACAAGACAAGACACATGAGGGGAGGGGAAATCTGTTAAAGGGAATATTCTTCTTATCCACGTCAAAGGATTACCCGGCTTCTTGCGCTATACAAAAGTAGTCCCAATTTTGCCAAATTGCTTCAAATCTATCTACGGAGTTGTTTAGATGGCTGTTAGATGCTCCATGCTTCTAACATGTTTTATTCTGTTCTGAAGCTCCCCAGTTGACGGCGGGGTAGTCTCTTTCCATTTACTGGGTATTGAACATCTGGCTGCTGTCAGTATATGGATAATTAGGTGCCTCGTTTGTTTGTTCACTGGTTGAGGGAATATATTGAACAGACAGAGGAGAGGATCATCTGGCATTTCTAACCTTGTAACTTTGTGAATTAAATCTCTCACTTGTTTCCAGAATGGCCTTATTTCAGGGCATGTCCAGAATATATGGTATATGTTTCCCTGTGGAGCTCCACACCTCCAGCAGTTGTCCGGAAAAGCCGGATTTAGTTTATGCAGCATTACCGGAGTGTGATACCATAAAGTCATCAATTTGTAAATATTCTCTTTATAAATACTGCATAGTGAGGTTTTACCGGCATAACGCCAGATGAGTCTCCAGGTGCCCATCGATATATGTCTTCCCAAGAAGTTCTCCCAGACTGTCATATATCTATGGGTCTCTGGTTGTTGTGAATCAGGATGTTGTAGTATATCGTAGATACTTGAGATCATACCTTTTGTTGAGGTGTTCAGTTTGCATAGACGTTCAAACCTAGTGGGCAAAGAAACTTTATCTGAATGGAAGAGGGTCTGGATAAGATGCTTAATCTGTAGGTACTGATAAAGGCAGCTTGATGGTAGAGTGTACTTGTCTTTTAACTCCTGAAAAGAGATAAGTTTCAAAGTCTTGTGATCTATGAGGTCTGCTAGATGAAATAACCGATTCCTAAACCATGGTTCCATTCGACCGTCCACTATGGTGCTTGGTAGCAGGGGATTGAAGAGAAATGAAACCATAGGTGAGGAGGTCGCACATAGCTGGAACCGCCTATTGCAGGTGCGCCAGACATTTAATGTGAGCGCCATTGGTCCCAGCAAGGTTGTTTGGATCGGGATTGGGGCCTGAGACCATAAAAGGGAGTTAGAGAAATTATGGTTAAAACCAATACATCCTATCTCCATCCAGCGAGAAAAAGCATATAGTGTCGACCATGCCGGAATCCGTCTTAATTGGGTAGCCCAGTAGTATTTGGAAATATCTGGTGCTGCCAGTCCTCCAGATCTCTTACTTGCCATTAGTACCAACTTAGCCATTCGATGTCTTTTATAGTTCCATATGAATCTTATGAATGCTGCTTGCATGTCTTTAAGATCCCTCAGAGGGACTGCTATTGGTAAAGTCTCGAATAAGTATAATAATTTGGGCATTAATGACATTTTGACTGCCGCTATGCGACCTGTTAAAGATAGAGGTATCGTCCTCCATTTTTGCAATAAATGTTTAATCTCCTGATATACTCGCAGGAAGTTTTGCCTATAAAGAGAGGAATACGTTTTTGTTATCTGCACTCCTAAGTATCGTAAGGATGTTTCTTTCCAGTTGTATTTATAGTTAGATTTTAATGTTAGAAGGGCTTCTTCCGTTATTCCCACTGGCAGAGCCTCCGTTTTTGATTTATTGATTTTATAGCCCGACAGATTTCGGAACTCATCCAAGAGAGCGTGTAGGTTTGGGAGCGTAATATGGAGGTTTGTTAAAGTGAGAAGTATGTCGTCTGCGAAGAGTGACAATTTGTATTCATAGCCACCTACCGTAATCCCTTTAATTGAGGGTTTTAGTCTAACAGCTGCTGCCAGCAGTTCTACACACATGACGAATATCAATGGGGAGAGAGGACATCCTTGTCTGGTGCCGTTAGAGATGGCAAAGAGGGGGGATGTTTCATGTGGGAGCTTAATTACTGCCGTTGGGCGAGAATATAACTGGTGTAAGGCTCTCATAAATGGACCAGATATTCCAAAATGTTTCATAACCGAGAACATGTAGGACCAATTTAAACGGTCGAACGCTTTTTCTGCGTCTAGACCGAGAATTAAGGCTGGGTGATCAAGTTTGTTAATTATATCGATCAGATCGATGACTCTGCGAGTGTTATCCCCCCCTTGGCGATTTTTAATAAAGCCTACTTGGTCGCTATGGATGATCTGTGGTAGCCATGTTGCTAATCTAGTGGCCAATAATTTAGTAAATAGTTTTAGGTCTGTGTTCAATAGGGCAATTGGTCTATAATTTGACACTTCTAGGGGATCTTTTTCTGGTTTGGGTATGAGAGATATGGTAGAGTGCAGGAAGGTTGAGGGAGGTGTTTGACCTTGAAGAATTGTGTTAAATATTTGTAGCATCTTAGGCATTAAGTCATCTTTGAATACTTGGTAGTAAAGATATGTTAGCCCATCTGGGCCTGGTGATTTGCCTGAGGGTAGTTGTTTAAATATGTCTCCCAATTCTTCTTCCGTTATGTCCGCATTTAGAGAGCTCACTGCTTCTCTCGAAAGGCGGGGTAATTGGCAAGTGGCGAGAAAAGTATCCAGCTTCATTTGCCTCTCAATCCTATCTTCAGGAAGAGTGCTGGGCAAGTTATAGAGGTCGGAGAAAAATTTGTGAAATCTTTGAGTTATGTGGGAGGGGTTATGAAGAATGCTACCATCATTATCTCGCAGTGCGTGCGGGTTTTTCTGGTAAGTATTGTCGCGAAGTTGTTTAGCTAGCAGAGAGTGGCTTTTATTGCCTCTCTCATAGAATCGTTGGCGGGAGTACATTAACATTTTTTCCGTTTGGCATATCGTCAAGTCTCTCAATTGGGCACGAGTCGCTACGATTTTCCTAAGAAGTTTTTTAGATGGGGAACGTGACAGTTCAGTTTCCCATTCTGTTAATTGTCTTTGAAGTGTTTCCTTTCTAAGATTTCTGTCTTTCTTAAGTCTGGATCCTATGGAAATACAGTGTCCCCTTATCACTGCCTTGTGAGCTTCCCAGAGTGTCAATTTGGAGGTGACTGTGCCCTCGTTCAATTCAAAGTATTGGTTGATGTGTTGTGCTATTTCGGTTTTTGTTGCCTGATGCTTGAGTAGACTCTCATTCAGTCGCCAATGGCATCTGCGTGTCTTATGGTTGTTGATTTCCAATGTTAGTGTAAGTGGGGCATGGTCTGACCAGGTTATAGGGCCAATTTCTACGTCCACCGTTTTTCGTAGCGTTGGTATGTTTCCAAAAAAGTAATTAACCTCGAGTGGGTGCTATGTGGGAAAGAAAAAAAAAAAGAATATACACGCTCCCTTGGATGTAGGACCCTCCATAAGTCATATAGGGAATATTTTCTTATTAATTGACGGAATTGCTTAGACAGTCTGTTTTGTGCGGGGTTAGGTGGTTTGGTGCCTAAAGCTAATTTGTCTGTCACTTATGATAAGACAGCGTTGAAATCTCCCCCCATTAACAACATAGCTGGGGGAAATTGGGATAGCTTTTTAAGTACCCTACCCAAGAATCTAGCTTGCAAGATATTCGGTGCATAGATGTTGCATAGTGTGATGAGGGTACCTTGGTATGTACCATGTAAGATAATGCAACGGCCCTGGGTATCAATATATGAGCTGCTGAGCAAGAAGGGGCAGGAGCCAGTCATCAATATAGCCACACCGGCCTTCTTTCCTTCCCGTGAGGACAGGAAAACCGTAGGGTAGAGAGATTTGAGAAACCGGCAATTGCCATTCAAATCAAAGTGTGTTTCTGGTTGTCTAGCCTTAAGTTCTGTGTAGAGGAGCCCTCTTTTTTTGTTGGAATTTAATCCCTTAACATTTAACGATAGTATTTTAGCCATTAGAGTGAAGAATTACCTTGAACAACGCTTGTGTCCGAATCGCAGGTTGACTTTGGACAGCTGTACATATAAGGAGACATAAGGGTAGGGGTAGACAGGACAGGAATAGAACAACTACAAGTAGAACAAAGCATAAAAAGATATGGTAAGTAGAACTATACCAAGATTCTATATCTTGGAGTAGGGTGGCAGTACATTGTACAAGGAAGGCAGTTTTAGGTGCCTCCTGTGGGTGCACAACTAAATGTGCTCCCAAAAACAACATAAAGAACCCTACCACGGGGGAAAGAAAGTGACGGGTCATATCTGTCTGCGACCAGTGATCGCTTTTTTTTGTTTTTTCTATGCACCAAGACCTCCCCGGGGGAAGGCGTATTGGGTCAGAGGTAACTTTAAAGAGGAAGACGGAGCGGGGGTTTCGGCTACTAACCCCTCCCCTCTCTCCCACAGAAGGGGTGGGATGAGGGGAGTAAAGGGGGAAAAGGAAGGATAAAAAACACCCCCCTCTCCAGTTTCCCCCTTGTGTGCAGGGCATCGAAAGGGGCTAATAGAGAATGATTATTAAATCGACTAATTGGAGTCAGTTAAGTAAGGGTGGCCAATCTGCAGAGCGTCCCGAACATTAGGCCTCATGAGGATGACCATTGATGGGTGGTCCATCGCTGGGTTATCTTCAGGTGTGTGCACCAGGACTGGAGTTTGGAGTGATGGCTTTCGCCTGGTTGGCATTTTTGCTTCGTTTCCTCATAGGTGACTGCCATATCGGTGGCGGTGGCTCTGGAAGCGGTTGCCTTTCCCAGCTATCAATCTCCGGAACCGGCAGAGCAAACATGGAGCACAACGCTGGAAGATCTTTGGGTCTACGCAGAGAGAAAGATTTACCCTCCTTTGTGGCTGTAAGCATAAATGGAAAGCCCCATTTATATCTAATGTCCTTGCGTTTGAGCTCGGCTAGGAGGGGTTTAAGGCATCTTCTCTTGTGGAGAGTTATCCATGAAAGGTCGGGGTCTAGCTGGATTTGCGCCCCTTGGAATTCTATGGCTTTGCTTGCTCTTGCTTTTGCCATGATGCGTTCTTTGAGGGCGAAGTCATTTATGTAGCATATGACATCTCTTGGTGTTGCTGAGCTTGATTTTGGTTTCAAAGCTCGGTGTGCTCTATCCATTTTAATTTGATGTGAAGAGGACTCTTCGAGCAAGGAGTTGAAGATAGTCGTGAGTTGTGAATGCAGATCTTCTGCACCTTTAGCCTCTGGTAATCCTCTCACTCTAATATTATGCCGGCGACCTCTGTTGTCTAGGTCTTCTAGGTGGTCCGAGGCATCTTGCAGCATGGAAGCCTGGGTGGTAACAAAGGAGTGCATTTGGGAGATATAACTTCTGGTGTCATCTTGTGTATCCTCCAGATCCTCCACTCTGGTGACAATCGCCTTTAGATCTTGCCTGATTAGGGAAACCTCAGAGCGCCAGGAGTCCTTTAGGTCTTCTACTAGTGCTTTAAGTTCAGACCTAGTTGGGAGATGAGATAAGTATTCCCTCATGTCTGTGGCATTGGCATCACATGGGGGTTCGTTTGTTGTGTCTTGCGCCAGAGATTCCGACGATGAGCGCCAGGAAGCCTCTCGGGGCCGGCGAGAGGGTGAGAAAGGCGGGTAGGAATCTCCATGGTCGCCCAAGTGGTCTGGCCAGGTTGAGTTGGATGGTAACGACCCAGTGCCCGATTTCTTGGGGCCAGGTGTTTTGTAACCTCTGGGCATGATGGAAGTGTCCCTTAAGTAGGTTGCGGTGTACCAAGCAGCTCTTTTATTGCTTATCCGTGCGGTTGCTACAGGTTGCGGATGGTTGTTCCTCTCACTGCTTTTGGGTTTGTTAGCGGTGTGTTTAGTATTTTGTATTGTAGGTAGCCCTTGTTCTTTCAGAGAAGAGGTATTCTGAGGTCTCTGACTCTCAGGTGAGCTAGGTCTGGATAGCCTGTTTGGAGATTGGCCTAGGGTGGTATGGTATTGTTTAGGCAGGCTTCCAGTGGTCTCAGATAGAGATGACAGGATCTCTTTATGGAGGGGAGCAGTGTGATCAGGTCTGTTATTTGGGGAGATATTATCTGTGGGCACCAGGCGTTCTGTAGTTAGGCAGTCTCTTTGTGATGAGTTGTAAAATGGCGGGGTTTCCCGCGCTGAACCGCAGGGAGACAGGACCTGTAATGGTGGCTCCGCTGCTTTATGCGGTCGTTAAAAGTGGTTTAGGGTTGATTGGTGGGGGTGTTTGGGGCCCCGCTGCACTTTATGTCTCCTCTGGGCTCCCCCGGCCAGGGTTGTTTTACTCACTGTCCCGACAGGAAGCCCGACTCGGCCTCTGAACTCCTCTCTCCAAACGCTTCCGCCCTCCCGCCTCAGCCGTAGCAGCGTCCGGGGTGTCTCGCGGTCCGGAGGGTTCCGCTACTCCGTCTGTGCGTGTCGGCTCGGCTCGTCCCGGGATCTCTGCGTTACTTTCCAGTTCCGCTCTAGCTGCCGCGAACTCGCCTCGCTCCTTCCTGCGCACCCGGTGCAGCAGGCGACCGCCTCACCACGTCCGCCACAGAGATCAGTGCTTTAGTCAAGTCCAAGGTAGGCGCCACCGGCTGAATTCTGTTCCTCAGTTGGTCCGGGATCGATGCAGGTAGCTTTTGCGAGTTTTCTGCCAGAAAAAATGCTGGTTAGCCCCTTTTCTCTGCGATCTGGTCAGAGAGCTTCTTCACTACGCGTCCATCTTGATCCGTGCCCAGCCACGCCCCCCATTAGGCTGAATTAACAATCGCGCCCCCTAGTGGTCAAGCACCATAGGGGGACTAAATGTTACAGTGAAAAAAAATAAATAAAGTTTTAAAGTACAAAAAAAAAAAAAAAAGTTTTAAAAGTTCAAATCACCCCCCCCCCTTCTCCATTTTACAAATAAAATAATTAAAATAAAAAAGTTACACATATTTGGTATCACCGCGTCCGAAAAAGTCCGATCTATAAAAATAGAACATCATTTATCCCGTACGCTGAACACCATAGAAGAAAAAAATTCCAAAACACCAAAATTGCGTTTTTTGGTCATTTTACGTCACTCAAAAAATTGAATAAAAGTGATCAAAAAAGTCGCATGCATTCCAAACTGATAGCGATAAAAAGTACACTTCAGCCAGCAAAAAAATGCCCCTCACTCAGGTCTGTAGGTGTTAGTGCAAAAAAGTTATTGGTCGCAGAAAACGGTGCCACTGTGCATATTTCAAAAATAGAAAATGTTTGGAATTTTTTTACGGTACCAAAACATAACAGAAACCCTACAAGTTTGGTATTGCCGGATGCGAAACAACCTGTAGAATACAGATAACACATTATATTTACCGAAGATTGAACGCCGTAAAAGCAAAACACCCAGAAACATGGCGAAAATAAGATTTTTTCACAATTTGTCCCACTTGGAATTTTTTTTGCAGTTTCCCAGTTTATTCTATAGTACAGTGAATAACCCCATAAAAAAGTACATCTTGGCAAAAACGAACGTGTCACCAAAAAAAAAAAAAGCCAGGTCCTTAAGGGGTTAATACAACCCATAATCCTATTTGCCTTGGCAGCTGCTGTCTGACACTGGCTGCTACAATTAAGTTTACTGTCCCCCAGGATTCCCAAGTCCCTTTCACCCAGCATTTTTCCATTTAACATGTAATGGATTTTTCCTCCCCATGTGCATAACCTTGCATTTATCAGTGTTGAACCTCATCTGCCATTTCTCTGCCCAGGCCTCAAACTTATCCAGATCCCTTTGTAAAAACATATTATCGTTTATTGTGTTGATTACTTTACAGAACTTAGTATCATCTGCAAAGATCTATATTCTACTGTGCAATCCATGTGTAAGATCATTAATGAAAATATTAAAGAGGATAAAGCCCGATACTGAACCCTGTGGTACCCCACTAATAACAGGGATCCAGTCTGAGTATGTACCATTAATCATCACCCTTTGTTTTCTATCACTGAGTCAGTTACTTACCCACATTTTCCCCCAGTCCAAGCATTCTCATTTTACTTACCAACCTTTTATGTGGCACAGTATCAAATGCTTTAGAAAATTCTAGATATAAAAGACATCCAATGCCTCACCCCGATCCGGTCTAGAACTAACTTCCTCATAGAGGCTGATGAGATTAGTTTGACAAGACCGATCCTTCATAAACCCATGCCGGAACGGCGTTATACATTTATTTTCAGTCAGATCGTTAAGGATAGCATATCTTAGGAAACCTTCAAACAATTTGCCTACAACAGAGGTTAAACTTATTGGCCTATAGTTTCCAGGCTCACTTTTTGACATGTTTCTGAATATTGCCACATTTGCTATGCACCAATCCTATGGGACATACCCCGTTATTAGACAGTCCGTAAATCTTAAGAATAGGGGCCTATTTATCACATTACTTAACTCCCTTAAGACACGCGGGTGTATGCCATCAGGTCCCGGGGATTTGTCTATTTTAATCTTCTTAAGACGGAGCCGCACTTCTTCCTGGGTTAGACAAGAAACATTTAAGTTGGAGTTTACCTCATCCCTCTGCTCATCAACAGGAAGGTCATCCTCCTCGGTAAATACAGTGGAGAAAAAAGAAATTGTTTAGTAGGTCTGCTTTTTTCTCATCGCCCTCTATAGTCTCTCCCGCAATACTTTTCAATGGGCCAACATTTTCAGTTTTAATCTTTTTAATATTTAAATAATTAAAAACTATGTTGGGATTCGTTTTACTTTCTATGGCAATATGTCTTTGTCTCCAGTTTTGCTGCCTTTATCATTATTTTACATTTTTTATTTTTTTCCTTATAGCTTTTTAGTGCCTCTTCACTGCCCCCTTGTTTTAGTAGTTGAAAAGCTTTCTTTTTTTACCATAAAGGTATGTACCTCTCACTTTGGGCACCTAAGAGGTTTTAAAAAATATCCCATTTATTATTTGTTCTGCTATTTTTAAATACCTTGTCCTAGTCAATACAGTTTAGGGCCTCCCTAGGCAGAATAAAGCCATGTCTCAGTTATCCCCAGTATGTCATATTTTTCTTCAGCAATTAATAATGCTAGTTCACTTATTTTCTTGGTCAGACTCCTGGCATCAGTCAGCATGCAATTTAGAGATTTTTCAGTTTTTATTCCTTTCTCCCTGTTCTTTTTAACTATTGCTACACCCGCTCCCTCCATTCCACCCCCTGTTTTATTCCTAATTCCCAACTTTCTATCTTCACTATCTTGCATGCTATCTTTGTAGTTGCCCTCCCCTCCAGTCCCTAGTTTACATATTCCACCAACTTCCTGGCCATTTTGTCTCCCAATAGAGCTGCACCCTCCCCATTTAGGTGCAGCCCATCCCTAGCATAGAGTCTGTAGCCAAGACCGAAGTCAGCCCAGTTCTCCAAAAACCCAAATCCCTCTTTCCTACACCAATTTTTGAGCCACTTATTCACCTCTCTAATCTCCCTCTGCCTCTCTGGTGTGGCCCGTGGAACAGATAACATTTCTGAAAATATTACCCTGGAGGTCCTTGCCTTGAGTTTTTGGCCTAATTCCCTGAAATAGTTTTTAAGGAAACTCCACCTACCTCTGACTTTGTCATTGGTGCCAATGTGCACCATAACAGCTGTATTAGGAAACAAGCAGGATGGAACCAGCTGAACTCCAGGGAAGAAGGCAATGCAAAAATACAAAACTTTATTGGATTAAAATCATATCCAGACCGTTACAAACATTAAAAGGACAGAGCAAAAGATAACTTGGCTATGAGGAAGGATCTCTTGATCCAAAACATGTCAGCAAGGAGCTGGCTATCTTTTGCTCTGTCCTTTTAATGTTTGTAACGGTCTGGATATGATTTTAATCCAATAAAGTTTTGTATTTTTGCACTGCCTTCTACCCTGGAGTTCGGCTGGTTCCATCCTGCTTGTTTCCTATTTAAGTTTAAAGCAGTACAAGGCACTGGGGTACCGCGCCGGCTATTTCAGGTGAGCTGAATTTTCTTGTATTTTGGATTTAGGACAGCTGGATTCTCACCAGCCCCACTCAGCAATCTGTCAATCCGATCCGCGATATGTCAAACTCGGGCCCCAGGTAAACGTACCATTTAACGATCCCGGTCTTTGTGGCAGATTGCTCTGTCGGTTCCCCTTATAATAGAGTCCCCAACTACGAGCACCTGTCTAGCCTGACCTGCACTTCCCCATCTTAATGGTGCAGACGGGGGTATTGTCTTGCTGCAGCAATGCTATTTCTGAGCCAACATCCCCCTCGTCTGCTAATCTTGCAAATTTGTTGGGGTGTGCCAGATCAGGGCAGCCCGTACACTTTTCCCCACCCTTTTGTTACCGGCTACTGCCTCAGCCCTTTCACCCCCCATGCTGCCATCCCCCCCAGCATCTACACCCCGATGTTGCTCAGTGGGAGCCCACCGCTTCCAGTTTGCAATGGGAAACGTGTTGCCCCTTGCTTTTTAGATCCAGGATTTCGGGCCCTTTTAAATTTGGGGTGTCACACATCTCGCACAGCAGTATGGGCCCTCGAACTGGCATACATTGCTGGTTGGAGGACGCACTGTCAACATGGAACTCATGGGGATGTTACAAAAAAAGAGAAAAAACAGACAAAATTTAATAAAAAAGGGCAATACAAAAAATGCCCCCTCTAAACTTCCCCCAAATTTTAAAAGTCCCTCAAAAATTAAGTCCCACACTTACCCAAAACAATTTTCAGACAGAAAAACACACTTGCAGGCTCCTCACTTCTCTATTCCCCTCAGTTTTTAAAAACCCTTTTTCCCCAATGTTTTTTTTGTAGTCCCAATTTGTAAACCTTCCTTCAGGAAACAAAAGGCCTAGTCACCCCACAAGGTGCAATTTAAGCTCTGTTTGATTAGGTAACCAAAAACCCCTAACTAGTCCCCCAAAACCGCAAACATCAGCAAAATATATGTTTTGGAAAATTATGGGAAACTGTAAGGCCATTTTCCCCAAACCTTTTTTTTTGGGCCGGATTGGACCCCCTTACTGCGCGCCCGTATTGCGTTTGCAGTATGGCCCCAAAACCCCGCCCTCAGGAAATTACGGTAATCCACAGTTCCCCATAGTTAACTATGGATTCCATCGCCCCAAACCGCTTTTGGGAATCCGCCGAGGGGGGAAAAAAGTGACATGCACATTGTCCAGGGCCCAATAAGCCCCCGTGGATAATGAAAGTCAGGGGGGCCGGGGGGGCACGCCCCCACCCCGCCCCTTTTTGAACCCGTTATTGCAAAGCAAAAAACGGGCTAGAAATTTTACGCAAAATACTTTTTAAAACCCCTTAAGGACCCACCCAGGGTTTTGCCCTTTCCCTGACAAAAACCCAATTTTTAAAAATTGGCAAAATGCCCCTTTTAATTTTAGAATAACTTTTTGAACATTTTTTAACCTAGCCATACTTTCCCAGAGTTTTGTTTTCTCATAAACACATTGTGTTTTAAAAGTTAGTAAAAAAATTTTTATCCTAAAACCCAATTTTTTGTGAAAAAATATCAAAATTTCATAAAAAAATTTTTGAAAAAATTTGCGATTTTGGAAAATTGCAAAATTTCTGTGGGGAAGAAAAGGGTTTTTTTTTTCCCCACAAAAAAAGTTTATAACTAGAAACTAACCCTATGTCCACTAAAAGGTTGGGCATAAATTTTTTTAAAAGTCTTTTGTTTTTTTTTTAAAGACAATTTGGGGGGGCTTAGAAATTTGTATTAAATTTTTCCCAAATTTTCAAGAAAAAATTTTCAATTAAAAATTTTTTTTGGACCCTCCAAAATTTTTTTACGTGGGAATTTAAAGGGGGCCCGCTTTTTAGATTCCCCCCTAAGTGGGCACCATCGAAAACTAGACCCCCCTTTAAAGATTTTTCAAAACAAAATTTTTTAAGTTTGAATTTAAACCCCTTTAAAATATTTTTTCCCGAAATTAAAGCAAATGGAGGTGAAATTTCAAATTTTCCTTTTTTTTTCCCGATTTTCAATATTTTTTTCCCCTTATTTTTACTGGGAAAACCCGTAAAAGTGACTAGGTAAAAGCAAATTAAAATCAAATTCCCCGGGGCTTTTTTTTTTTAGAGATATGCCATATGTGGGCCCCAGTGGGATTAAATTTGGCTCAACCCCCTAAACCCCGAATAAAGGGGGGCACCTACTATTCCTGGGGGCTCATTTCAAAAAACGATTTTTTTTTTGGCGGCCCTTTAGGGTTTGGGGGGGCACCCTAAAAGGGGCTAAAAACTTAATAAACCCCCTAAAAAGAGCCAAATTTGGGAAAAACAACCCCCTTTAAAGAATATATTTCCCGGGGGTTTCATTGAGTATATAGACCCCACACGTGTTTCCCCAAATTTTTTTTTTGTATAAGGC
>JAODAL010030035.1:0-50656 GCA_025379985.1 Phyllomedusa bahiana | reverse complement strand
ATTTAAGTGCAAGGTGGCTCTATGAACAAAGCTGGCCTGTGCCAAAGTGAAAAAAACACCTATCTGAAATGTATACGGATAATAAAAGGTATTTTTTGCACCTATCAATACAGCTGCGGTGACTACAAAATTGCTGTATTCAAATTTAAGTGCAAGGTGGCTCTATGAACAAAGCTGGCCTGCGCCAAAGTGAATAAAACACCTAGCTGAAATGTATACGGATAATAAAAGTGGAGTTTTGCACCTATCAAATACACCTGCGGTGATTACAAAATTGCTGTATTCAAATTTAAGTGCAAGGTGGCTCTATGAACAAAGCTGGCCTGCGCCAAAGTGAAAAAAACACCTATCTGAAATGTATATGGATAATAAAAGGAATTTTTTGCACCTATCAATACAGCTGTGGTGACTACAAAATTGCTGTATTCAAATTTAAGTGCAAGGTGGCTCTATGAACAAAGCTGGCCTGCGCCAAAGTGAAAACAACACCTATCTGAAATGTATACGGATAATAAAAGTGGAGTTTTGCACCTATCAAATACACCTGCGGTGACTACAAAATTGCTGTATTCAAATTTAAGTGCAAGGTGGCTCTATGAAAAAAGCTGGCCTGCGCCAAAGTTAAAAAAAACACCTATCTGAAATGTATACGGATAATAAAAGTGGAGTTTTGCACCTATCAAATACACCTGCGGTGACTACAAAATTGCTGTATTCAAATTTAAGTGCAAGGTGGCTCTATGAACAAAGCTGGCCTGCGCCAAAGTGAAAAAAACACCTATCTGAAATGTATACGGATAATAAAAGTGGAGTTTTGCACCTATCAAATACACCTGCGGTGACTAAAATTGCTCTATTCAAATTTAAGTGCAGGTTGCACAACATACAAGTTATATGTCATCAAAAAACTGGCCAAAAAGTGTTAATAAAAACCCATTGCAATGCAGGGTCTAAAATCTAAACACAGTCTGGGCTGGACAATATCTACTCTCCTTTAAAGAGCCTGTCTGTCTGTCTGTGTTCGCCCGCAGCCCCCCCCCCCCCCCCTGCGGCTGCACAGCGCTAGATGCTCCTTTAAAATTCTCAGCCTAAGTAACTAAAATCTGCAAATCTCTAATCTACCTAAGTTCTAATGTTCACAGCTAAAAGCATAGTTGTCTGTGTGAACAAATAGAACAGTTTCGCTGAGCTGTTTTGAGAGAGACCGAGCACACGTCCTGCTCTTATGATACACAGACACACACTGAGGCAGAACAGGAAGGGCTGTTCTATGTAAAACGAGGTCATGTGATTTTTCCAGCCAATTGCAACCATACACATCCCAATCATGACGTCGCACACCCAGCTCACCCTGCTCTATTCTGTAAGCTGATTTGCTGGCCACCAAAATGACAGGAAGCGCTGAAAATGTAGCGATATTGATAGATCATGCGCAGATTTTCACCTAAATTATCGCGTGATAGAAAAAATCTGATCAACATAAAAACCGTGCTGATTTCAACTTTGTCGATAATAATCGCTCAACACTAATCATTGAGTACAAGTTCCAGATACCTGAAGGTTCCTTGTTCATCTGTACAATTATACGCAAGTACAAACAAGATGGAAATTTCCAGCCATCATACCGCTCAGGAAGGAGATGGGTTCTGTGACTCAGAGATAAACATGCTTTGGTCTGAAATGTGTATATCAACCCAAGAACAAAAACAAAAGCTGGTAACAAAAATGGAAGCTGGTAAGATTGTACTATTATAAACAGTGAAACAAGTATTGCATTGCCATGCGCTGAAAGGCCATTCTGCCAGGAAGAAGCCATTACCCCAAAAGAAACTTATAAAAGCCAGATTAATGTTGCAAGTACACACAGGAACAGATGCCTAAATTTTTGGAGATATGTCCTTTGATCTGGCAAAACTAAAATTGAACCGTTTGGCCATAATGACCATCGTTACGTTTGGAAGCCTAAGAACACTATCCCAACTGTGAACCACAGGGATGGCAGCAGCATACTGTGGGGTTTTGTTGCTGCAGGAGGGACTTGTGCACTTCACAAAATAGATGGCATCATGAGGAATGAAGATGTGGCAAGGAAATTAAAACTTGTGTAGAAATGGGTCTTCCAAATGGACAATAACATGAAGCATACTGCCAAACTGCTTACAAAGTGGCTTAAGGATAACCAAGTCAATGATTCCGAGTGCCTTATAATAAAGGTAAATGCCACTGTAACTTTTTCGTGCTCCCTTCGTTCAGGCACAATCTTAGGGCCTCCAACCCTATAACCAACGTTTCAAAGCAGCAATGTGCCAATTTTATTAAAAATATACTTTATTTCAAAAATCGGTAAAAAGCATCTTTTAAGCACCGTCAATCTCGTCAAAACAGAAGGTACACATGCTCAAATTCATGAGTTACATATGTTAGTAGGAACCGCAGTCCTTTGTATGCTCCAACCGGAGCTTCCTCATAGAGACGCCAGGAGACTGGGCAGTCTGCAACAGAGCAGCAACGTTTCGAGGAGATCTCCTCCCCTTTCTCAAGCTTGCCTTAAAAAAATTCTCTCTCACTATTCCGTTAATTGGCAAGTATAAATAATTTTGGTATTCCTAACTGACCTTAAATGGGTAAGGTTTATTCTACTTTCATGTCAGATAGTGAGAAAACAATTTTTAACTGTAGAAGTAATCTAGTGGGTCTTTGAAGGCCTGTATCAGCTCTATTATTATGGTTTTAGATTATTATAGTATTTTATGTGATTAAAATAGCTTGCAGTAACAAGAAAATAAATAGAGATAGCTTCAAATTTCCAAAAAAGTTTCCTATGACCTTATGGTTTAAGATCTTATGGTATAACAAATGATAAAGTAAAAATAAGGGAGTAAAAATAATAAAACTCAAAAACTAAAAAAAAAAGACCACAGTGATTTGATCTACCCATTAACAAAAAAGAATTCTGCTGCTTCAAAATGGTTAAAAATAAGTTTGTATGACAATTTATGGCAATGTTTTGCCACCAGATGGAAATACTGTCACTTTTAGATTTTTTTCCAGTGCTGATGATTAGTGTCATGTGGCATGTATAGGTCTAAACCTGAGCTGTTAATTATAGTTATGGAAATTTTGTACTCTACATACTCCTGCCTATATCTAACTGGCTGATCAAGAATGACTTTTCGTTAGAGAGCTTTGCATTTGCATGTAGTTGTAAAACATTGAATGATTGCCAGACTCATAATATTGATAGGATATATTAATCCCATGCTGAAGGCAGCTTCAAAATGTGATTATGAAGCATTTATTCTCATTTCACTTTAACTTTTCACGTTTGCATACATTTCTGTATTAAGTGAGATGTTAAACAAATAATTTGTTATCCTCAACTGATACATTAATTAAGCAGCTTCACACCTCCAGGTCTTAAATTTAAAGGCAATCTATCCTATCTAATATTATGTTCAACATCAGCTCTAGTCCAACACCACATATTGTATGCTAAGATGATATTTGACCAGTAAAGTTAAGTCAGAGTGTGAGTGCAATGGAATGGGAAGCACGGAGGATCAAAGGCGACACGGTTCGGTAAATTAAGCCCTGTAGATCAGGTGAAAACCATAATCCCAACTTCATATTAGGGTTATGGTTAGGATTAGGGTCAGAACCTAAATTTGTTTTACAATTTTGGTTGAATAGGTGTTGTACTGAAGTGGGAACGATTCATGCAACATTTTTAATAACACAGGTATTTTCTTATTTGACAAAAGGACCTTTAGACCCATTTAGGCCCAAAGGTTCAGGTGTGACTGCTAACTCTGGACTGTCTGTCTATCTATCTGTCTGTTACGAGATAAACATTATTCCTTACATGTGCCTCAGAGTTAAATCCTTCATTAAATAGTTTTTTTTCTTGTTTTTTTTTTTAAAGCAGGTAAATGCTTATATGAGGTATCTTTCATAAGTAATTATAAATGTTAAGATTTAACAAGTTTTCATAACTTTTCTAATTAGCATCTATGTTGAGTACAATGATGTTTATTTCATATTCAGTCTACATAAAAAAAGCAACTTTCACTTTGCTCATTGCTCAGGTTCTGGTGAAATATAGTTTAAAGATTTATGCATTCTGACCTTTGATCCAGAACACCAAAAGACATTGAATGCTCTTTTATATTAATGCATGTCAAACTAATCCATTGTACGCAAACCAATGGCATGCATATTCATTAAAGAAATCACATTTCACATCACAGTAAGGGATCAACAATTCAGTTTGTATTCAAAGTAGTGTGTGTTGGATAGAAGAAACAAAAACAATAATCCTTTACTTACACACTGGGATTAAAAGGTAAAATGTTAAGCCAGATATATGGCACAGTGAATAGAATTCACAAAGTCAGACACAAAACATTGAAGAATTAATTTAAACTACTAAACAGTATTGTCACCGTCAATCTGAAGTAACATTAAATCTTAAGCACAGTTTTCCTGAGTAACAAGTATTAGGAAAGTTAGATCCCAAATACACAGTACATTACTAATGTTGTTCTTTATATTAAAGCAAAAGATTAAAGTACCGTATAAACCACTCAAAACATTAGCATTAATTAGCATACTTACTATAAATTATAGTTACAAAAAATAAAATAAAATACATACATTGTGCAAAAAGTCCTTTTTTGAGATCAATATAGTGTATATAGTCTATTAACCTTTCAACTAATTTGGAGGTTTGTTGTAGCCTAAGAAACCTTTCATAAAATAATATGTTTTCTATGTAGATGTTGTATTAAGACAACAGTTATAATATACTAGTAGTATAACAAGATCTGTATTTAATGTTGTTGATATGGTCTATTGAGATACTGTTCTCATTGGCTTTGAACTATGTTCCATTAGTTTTGTGTTGTCAGAAAAGTCTACTTTGCAGTTATATCCTTTCCTGTAAAATAAAATAAAACCCTGACAACTGTATTTACAGTTTAAAGAATCTCCAGGATCATGTAACAAGAGGTTGGTTATACTGTTTTAGCCTTGTTAATAATGGAAACCATGATTCTAGAGTTAGATTAGTCTGATTTAATTGTGTTTATTGCCTATATTCACGTGACTTTTTTGATCACTTTTCCAATTTTTTTGGAATATTAAATGCCCAAAAAACCCACAATTTTAGCATTTTGATTTTTTTTTTTCAACGCTGTTCCATGTACGGGATAAAAGATGTTATATTTTATTAGATCAGACTTTTACAGATATGGCGATACCAATTATGTGTGACTTTTTTTATTTGTAAAACAACAAAAGGGGGGTGATTTTAACTTTTAAATGTTTGTTTAACTTTACTGTTTTTACTTTATTAATTAGTCCCCACTAGGGGGCACACTTCCTTGTCCTATATACAGCACTACTATTGTACTGCTGTACATAGGAAGTTCATTCATTATCTATTACACCCTGCCATAGGCAGGGTGTAATAGGTGTACCTATATGTCAGCTGCGGAAGCCTGCATAAGGCTTCCTGCTGCCATGGTAACTGATCCCCCCTGAAATTACATTGCAGGGGGGTGATTGGACAGAGGGGTGGTGTGCAGCAATGCTCCTCATTCAGTTTGCGGTGTGGGAAGTATTAAGAGCAGGATTGGATCCGTCTCCATCTCTACTGCTAACAGCATCTGCTGCTTGCACGGAGCGGCCGCAGCTGCTCTCAGCTCCAGCTGCCACCTGCCGCTCGCACTCAGCTCTCGCCTGCATTACGCTCTCCGTGCCCGCCGCCCAGGCTGCTCTATTTTGGGGTGACAGGAGACTGGAGTGCCACGATGCAGCAGAAAGCTGGCGGCGGGGTTTAACCCTTTAGACCCTGCCGCCAACTTCCCACAGCACTGCAGTCTCCTGCCACCCTGATATATTTTTGGACTATAAGAATCACCCTTGTTTTCCTCCTGTTTTTGTGGGGAAAAAAGTGCACATTATAGTCCAAAAATACGTTAAGTTATTTTAAATATTGATAAAACTAATGATATTTAACAGTAAGCCCCTAAACACATCCAAAGCTATTAGCAGCCCAATTGGGGTTCATCCATCCCAGGTAGGCATTCGTTCATATTCAAAATCACTCCACATGCATGTTAGATTTTGAAATAATGGCTTAGTTAAGCTTTTGAATTAACAATATGTAATCTGAATGCCAAGTCTTTTAAGTAATGATGATCTAGTGTGATGCAATACCACTGTCATTATTTTTTTCTAGCAATTTTAATAAGTGTAAGAGCATAATTGTCACACAGCACGCAGCAGTCTCCCCTCTGGACTGAAGTCGTGCTTGTGTCTGCCTGCCCCAAGGTTATCTCCACTATTCTCTTTCTGCTCCTGCTCCACTCCGTTTTCTGGCTGCTGGCCGGCAGGCAAACCGGCTTCAAAGTGCCAGCATACTGCTGAAAGGATGATCACTGGGCACTGACCCTTTATTACCTCACTTCCCCCTCACTCCCTTGACAGTTGTTGGTGTGATTTAGTCTGAAAGTAGCATTATTTGTTATTGTTCTTCTGTGTTCTGACCCTTTGCCTGGACATTGACCTTGCTTGCCTGCCAGCTGCCCTGAACTTTCTGCATCGGACCTGACTAGGCCTTCGTCTGAACCCTTTGTACCTGCATCGCGAGTGATCACATCAGGGTAAGCGCCTTGTGAGCCCGCCACAGCAAAGCCCACCTGGTCTTGCATTGGGCACTGGTGAAGACTGGGGGGGGGGTGGCTTTAGAATCTGCTCCCTGGAGTGGCTCATACCATCTTCTCACAGTGACAGAGAGTATCCACTATCCTCCATTTCTGATAATAATACATGCCTCTGTCAATGAAAATTTTAAACCTGAGCACCTCATCTATCTTCCTACCCAGCAAGTTGTTAATTGTTTGCCCATAACACATTGAATTCTAGAGATGCCATTTCATAGGCTATACCTGAAGCTCAGGGGTCCTAGCTCCATTATGTAAAACTTGGAAATGAGTATGATAGTGACCTTTACACCTATGCCTTTTAGTTCAGTCTAAATCATAGTCATTAATCAAGTCACTTGGCACGAGGGTCACTAGGGTTTAAATCAGCTAGACAAGAAGCCCCAGTGACAAATACATTCCAGCTACTGCATAACTGCTGTATCTTTAATGACATTTTTCATATGTGTAGCACAATATATAGAGTTAGATGATAATTAAAAATGTATTTTATATATACAGATTCTTTCCTACCACTCCTATTTACATAGGTTTTTAAAGAAAATTTAAATTGTGCATAATAAGTGGACATATACAGTACTCAAGTAAATATCAGATTGTCCTTGAAAAAGATGTCAAATATTAGTCATTCTGTAAAGGAATTTTGGATGAAATCCACAAAATGAAAAGTTATATTGCCCATTAATCTTTGATTGATGAACATTCTATTTGAATACAAATTTAAAAAGGAAAACGCAAAGGAAAGAAAAAAAGTGACCTGGCTGATATAAACATGAGTTATGGCAGTGTTGAAGTCTGGAATGCTTGATTGTATTTTGATATCAGCTCTATGTAACCTTACAATGCTCATATTTCAACAGATTTATAAGATCAGTATGATACATTGAACGCTTCCATCACTAATCTTTATCTTTTTTTAAATGTCCATGTCTGAGTCCTATAAAATAAACATCAAACATAACATTTGGTAAAATTCTAAATTAATGTCATGTTTATTTGTACACAGTGCACTCTCTATAGTTTGAAATTGTTTTGTAAAAAGTTTAACTTGAAGGGTTTCCTGGTTTAGAAACCTTTTTAAAATAGCTTACTCTGCATGGACAGTTTACTAAGTTCAGTGGGCAGTATGCAATATTTCAGCTTCCAACCTTTGTCTTCAGACTCTAAAAAGTTAAAAGTGGGAATATCTCTAGAAGTACTTTTAGGCCTGTTTATCAGGAGCAGAAGTTAAAAAAGTGCAGTTTAACGGCACAAAATATAAAAGTATTAATGGCACAAAATATATTAGACTGTTATATCAGGTGTAAAAAGAATTTCAAGCAAAACATTTCAGATACACATTAGATTTTTTTTAAAGTGTTGTGTAGCTTTTAATAAATTGGTTGAGCCACTTCTTTATCATTTACTTACTAGTGTACCACCTTCTTAATACTGCAAAAACGTTGGTGCTCCTCATTATCCATCAATCTCCAACACTGTTAAGACATTTAAGATGAAGATCAAATGGAGAATTGAGATCTTATCTTTATGCAAAATGTATTTATTTTTTTCCTTAAAGGGACATTGAATCCAAGGTAATAAACACAAATACTCTGTTGTTTTCAGGTCTATTTTTTACTGTTTTCTAAAATATCTTTATATCCTTTAGTTATATGACCTTTGTATCCACAACATAAATGTTGCTATGAACTAAAAGTTATTGTCTGAATTACTTTAACTTTTTAATTTCAAGCTGATGCTGCATTTAAAAATGAAACAAAAAAAACCCCAAAACATAACTTTCTACTTGCCATCGATCTGGCGCTGATATCAGTGTTCTTTTGTCTTGATTGACTTTTTGTTGCTGCAAACAGCTGCAGCCAGTCAATGACTTTAGCTTTTGGCAGTCAATGACTTTTGACCACTGAATCCAGTGATTGGCTGCAGCAGAGTGGCATTCACAGCAAAAAGTCTACAGTAATCTGGGAAGACTACTGGCAGCATCAGCACTGGAATAGAGGTAAACAGAATTGTAAGTATGTTTTCTTCTTCTTTAAAGTACAGCAAAAGCTTAAAATTGGAAAGTAAAAATAACTTTAAACAACCCTTTAAAATTAAAAACTACAGAGTGGCTGTAGAAAGACCTAAGGAGCTCACTGTCAAGTTAAACAATTTGTCTCACCAAGCTGTTTCAGAGCCAAAAGCAGATTCAGATTCATGCCTGCTGTCTCTTCCTGGTTAGGCTGTGGCTTTTTCTATGGCAGTGTTTAGCATATAAACTCAGCATTCACAGCTCTTCTAAGCACTGACATGAGAGTAGGAGATGTTATCTATAAGTACAGAGCTCAAAGTAAACAAAGAAAGGAGACTAATTACTTGTTTGAAATAATGTTTGCTCTAAAGTTACCAGAAGCCTATCTGACCTGCTATCAGATAAGACAGAGCACAGAGAGAAGTCAGGACAGTAATCTAGAGAAACCTGTGTGCACTGTGAACAGAAAAATCTAAATTATCACCTCAACAAAGCCAAAAATATATATTTTTGGAAATTCTTATATAACCGTTCCATACATGTTTAAAACTAGTTCTTGTAGTGAGACAACCCCTTTAAGTGTATGAACAGTTATTCCCTCAGACAGATAAAATTCAGGAAAATGTTGGTTAGACTGTTAAAGATATACCATAATAAGAAATTAATCCGTTCCAGATTTTTTTTTAAGGGTGGTTATTCATATGAACACTTACAGTATATACAGAGTTGATTGGAAACGGCTTTAATACAGATATAGTTTTGAGGACTATGTCTAAACATATATGATAAAAAGTAGGGACTATAGGGGGCAGACACTTATCTGGCAGTTCTATCAGTTACACTATTAAACAACTATCTAATCCACCTTTCCTCAGCAGGACATAACTCCATGGAGAATTAATACAGCTGCACAATACAGGTACAATAGCCTTTAGGTTTAGTCTCCCTTTAATAAATTGATTGCAATGGAACTGTAAGATATAATCTGTCTGTGATCATTTCTTTTTTTGCTAAAATGTCTCATCCTGTCTGTGATGCTGGCATCCATTCTATTATTTTCAATAAGCAGAACAGCATGAGAGACTATAAGGAATTTTCAACCTGCTAAGAACTTTTCTTAACGCTGACCTCAACTTGAGTGCTATGATTTATGAAATCAAGGTTTTCATTACAGAACCTGGTGCTGACTACATTGTTTTTGACTGATAAGCTTGCTTCCTTGTCTTAAAAAAAATGAAGGAATATGTTTATGATCTGGTGGATTAATTCACACAATAAAGAAGTGAGGAAATGAAGCAGCAGCAGAAGTCCAAAAATGATTAAATTTCTATGTACTTTCACTGCAATGCAGACATAGGATCAAAGTCCTTTTTTGAAGTGCATTCATCTTGCTGTAATACTAAGAACAGCTTTTCTCTAGTTGGTGATGTAAAGGGCATGTTTTCGTGTACAGCAAAGCTGAGTTTGTCATTTGAAAGTCACATGATGATAATATAATGTGTTTTGCATTGAATTATCAGTAGATACACTGGCCCACGTATATGAGAAGTGTCCTTGTGGAAAGTGTCATAGGTAGTGCTGCAGCAAAGTTGAATTGATGCTTATTTTTGAAAGTGTCTCCCGACACTTTATAAATGTGTCACAATGTAAGACAAACTGCCTGTGTGCCAAAAAAAGTGTCTGGTCCTCACCACTTTTAAAATGGCCTTAATAACAACACATAAACTGCTACACTTTTTGGCGTGAAAGCTACATAACTGTGTCTTACCATATGAATTGGCATAGACATGGCCCCTGAAGATTGGCACAAAATATTGGTTTTGTCGGTCGGACTCAGTTGTGTCTTAGGTAGTGCTACGCAAAAGTTGAGCTAATTTTGTCTTAGCTTAGCCACTTTGAAAATGGCATGGCTAACATTAACTGCAACATGTTTTGGCGTTAGAGCTACTTAAATGTGTTGTATCGTACGAATTCGAATAGAAGCGCACCCTGAAGAGTGGCATAGTCAAAGGTGTCAGTCTTGTCGGATGGCCTCAATCTTTCTGGTGAAAATGCTTTAGGAATATGTCTGACATGGTGAACACCATTATTTCTGTCCTAAACTAAGACAGAAAACTGGCACAGGAACTTCATCTGGGCCACTGTGTTTTTTCATCCCATGATCACAATGCACTATTACAAATAGGTAAAAAAAATAAAAATAAAATATAATTACAACCCTTAAGATTTCACAGCAAGAATACAATACCTGGAATGCAGCAGATGGGTTTACAGGATTATTCCGGTATACAAAACTTGACGCCTATTTAAAGTATGAAGTACAAAATAACAATCATCTATATATAGTTATTAACCACTCAAGGACCTTGCATTTTTTTTTGGTTGACACGTTCGTTTTTTCCTCCCCACCTTCCAAGAGCCATCATTATTTTTATTTTTTTCACCTATGTAGACAACTAAGGGCTTTTATTTGTTGGGACAAGATGTATTTTCTAATGGTGTCATTTACCATATCATAGAATATACTGGGAAACCACCAAAAAATTCTAAGTGGGTCAAAATGGGAAAAAAAAAACGTACTTGTGCCATGTTTTTGGGTTTTTGTTTTTTTAAGACATTCACTTTCCATTATAAATGATGTTTCATCTTATTCTACAAGTTGATACGATGCTGGAAACACCAATGATGAAGGGTTTTCATTATGCTTTAGTACCGTAAACAAAAAATCCAAACTTTTTTTAATTTTGAAATTAGTGCTGTGGTGCTATTTACTGCACCCAATAACTTTTATGAACTAACACCTACAGACTTGAATAATGGTGCATTTTTTTGCAGCCTGAAGTGTACTTTTTTATTGGTACCAGTTTGGAATACATGCACCTTTTTTGATCACTTTTATTCCAATTTTTAGGGGATGTGTAATGACCAAAAAAATGCAATTTTGCGTTTGGAATTTTTTTCTTCTAGAGTGTTCAGCGGATGGGATAAATTATGTTATATTTTAATAGATCAGACTTTTTGGATGTGGTGATACCAAATATGTGTAACTTTTTTATTATTTTACTTTTTTTATTTGTAAAATGACACTTTTTACACTTTTAAACATTTATTTTTTTTACTTCAACATTAAGTCGCCCTAGGGTGCTTAACCACTAGAGGGCATGATCATTTATACAGCCTAATGCATTGTATATATGGTGGTTATCCTGATAGGACCTGACTGTCACCATAAGGGGCAGTGAAATAGCATCAGCCAAAATGATGTCCAGATACATACAATGTCCCTATATAATATCCCCACGTCTTTCCCACACCTAAAGTAGGTTCATCAAAGGAACAAGAAGAAAACACTAATATATATTTCCTTTGATGAATTCTATATTTTTCTGAATTATATTAAAAATTAAATGTTATTCAGATTTTTATTTTTTTATTTTTTACTACATTAAATTAAATAAATTTTTGTCAGATGGTGATCAGTGTTGAAATTTATTTTTGCTGTTCTCACCCTTTATGCTGCATATGGCAAAAGCCAGCACACCACAGGTCTTGCTGGGACCTGTGGTCCACCAAGCAAGATCAGTACCATAGTTTCTATTCACTGACATGCTATTCTAATGACTTTTATTTTATTTCCAGCCTATCTATAGCATTTACACATGTTTTGTGCATTAGTAATACACCAGACTTCCGTAATGTGCCAAGCACACAGGCGAGGTGCATTTGTAAGTGCACAAAAACCACTTACATAGATTCATGTGCATTTTACACTGAAAAATAGATGTTAAAATGCACTCCAGTGCACCCATTTGCATTCATGTCTCCCAAAATGTCTAAAATGTAAATAACTGTTTACTACAGTATATAATCACAATCCTATTAACATAATTATTGTCACAATAAAATGTATTTATTTTAACTTATTATTATTATAACATTTAACTTTACTAAATTGGAAAACCTAGTAAGCAAGTAGTAAGACAACATTATTTTGCCGTCTGCAAGCCTCTGTTACCTTTCAATGTTCTTGTTCAGTTGTTGTTAAGGTCATAAAACACCCTTGAATGTTAGCAGAACAGTTGCACATGGGTTATATTGATTTATTTTGAATCTACCAACATTAATCGAATTTGAGGATTTGGCAGTGTTTTATTTTTTTTTGTTTTATATGTTAGGTCAAAGAATAGTTTCCTTCTTTACCCTCCCACTCTCCATGAGCTGTCAGACAATGTCTATGGCTAAATCAAGTTTGACAGGAAATCAATAAGAAATTTGAGAAGGAGATTTTATGGGTCTTATTTAATACTGTGTTTCTTAAGATAATGATCAAATGTGATGGCTTAGGCATGCATTAACACTTTGACACTAGAATACGGAAGTCGTGTAGTATTCAGTGAATGCTAATGCATGTGTTTTACTTACCTATAGAGTTATATTCAGATATATTTAAGAAAACCATTAATTAACATAATGATTAACAAGATAGAGAGAATGGCAATATTTCATAGAGGACTCTTATTTTTATATCTTTACATTCAGTAAGTGGAAATTAGTGTGTACACGACTTAGACATAACCTGACTGCTGCCAAGCCACCTAACCCTTCATTGCGGTCATAAAAGTCCAGCTTGGAAATGCAGCATAACATCTACGGCCTTTTATATGAGATTGTCGGCCAATATGTCCATAATAACTTGGCAATAGGCTGAAGGCACACAAGGGCATAAAGGTTTGGCTTCATTTACCACCTCACTTTTCTCTTGCTTATATAACTAGATTAGTTTAAAACACTGGAAAAAGACAGAAAATGGAGTGGACATATCCTATACCTACAACATTGCAGCAATAAAACTCTTACTCCTGCCAGGCTCAATTACTAATTACGCCATGCTGAAGTATGGGAAAGCTAAGGGATCAATTCTATCGGAGCTACATCAGTTTTTCCAAAAACAGATTTTTCAACAACATATCATGACTCTATAATTATTATTTTGGTAGAAATCATAAGAAAGGGTGAAGCTGAATCTTTTTCTATTCTCCATTTTCTAATCTTATTGCTCTCAAAGAAATGTGTCACCATGACTTACCCCTATTTACTCCGCCACTGATTTCTGTGCTTATATTGTGAATGGTCACTTCTCCTCTTCGTTCCTCTTCGCTCTGCACCAAGCCACTCAGCAAGTGATGGTCATGACCAGGCTTTTGTAAATCAAGGAGGATAGCTGGGAAAAGCCACTGTTAATTTCCATTTCATGGGCTTCACAGGGCATGCATATCATTGGGTGAAGCCCAAAATGAAAAAAAGCAGAGCTCACTTGCAGGACTGCCGCAGGGCATAGCATGTTAGATGCAAAGATCATACATAGTTTTAACTATAGTCTGCACCCCTATAAACTGGTAAAACCTACTGAAGGCAGTTAAAGTTGGTGACAATGTATTTTAAAATATGAAACATATTTTGTTCTTCATGACATGGCAACTATTTTTTTTTTTCTAATCTACTGAAACTTTACAGAAGCCATAACTTTGAAAATCTTCTGTTGATGTAGTGGAGTTGCATCTTCTCATGGCACCATATAGCTCTAAATTGGTGAGGTTTCTCATTGGGGAGAGGCACCATGTTGGCATGTGAAACTTATTGCCGTGAAATTTAAATATTTATAAGGCTCATGGGAAAAGAGCTGCTGTGCCCTCTATTAAATGCAGCATTTCTTAAGTCACATCAGACTCCATGAGCCTTGCAATGTAAAAGGGATTACCAAAGTCATGCCATTTGCAGACAGCTCTTTCAGGGTGTTGCCCCTCATGAGTGCAAAGTTGCACCAAAGTAGTAGTTGCACCATTTAGGCCAGATTCCAGCAATAAGAAATGTATATTGGTTTTATTTTTTATTATGTTTTACTTTAGCATAATAAAAATCCTTAGTTTTTGTGTGCCACGTTCTAGGAGCGATATCATTTTTAATTTTCCATTAGCTTAGCTGTACAAGTATTTTTCTTTTGTGGAACATACTGTAATTTTCTTTGGTGCGATACAACTTTTGAAAGGCATAATGAACTTAAAACAGCTATTCAGGCATTTAAGTCTGTTCACCAAGCAGGATAAATAATATAATGATAATGTTTGACTCATTATGGATATTTATTTTTTTGTCATTTATTATGGTGTAGTATGATGTCAGTTTGTGGGAAACACCTGCTTACTGTGTGACAGTACATCAGAAGAAACGAACACAGAAAAAACACCTGTCCAAAGAACACCTTTATACTTTTTCCTGCTGTCTAAACATATAACATTATTTTGACCACTGATAATGTTTTCAGTTATATTATAAATAATAATAATAATAAATATATAATAATAACAACAACAACAAAATACTTGTAAATTCATATGGTAAATAATACACAATGTATGAACATTGAACAAATAAAACAACTGCATGCACTGTACTAATCCGAACTAGAACTCATAGTTAGCAATCAGTGGGTCAGGTAATCAACGTCACTTAGCAAGTGACAGCATTTGCAATGAGTTTTCAAAATGCATAAAATCTCCATCAAATCAAGGAAACGTACACAAATATAGTTAAAACACCTGTCATTTTTCATTTTCTATCATTTCAATACATCAGCGACATGTAAAACCTCAATGGCTTAAATCAATTGAGATCACTCACTGTCAATAGAAATCAGAACACTGATTGATTTACAGAGGGTGAGACTGCATAACATTTTCCTGCTGACTTCAATAACAGCCATATAATTGATTGCAAACTGTCAAATATCAGATTTCAAATTATATTTGATGGTAGGAGTTAAGTTAAATACAGATGCTAATTTTGGTAGTGCTAGCATTTCTGCCAATCACTTGACGCATTCTCGCTTCAAACATTCTTGTGGAAAAGCAAGCTTAACACACTTACTTCTTTGTTTTGATCACTGATACACTCTGATTATTACACTCACTTTGTTTAGTATGTACAATAATGTAGAAGTTTATTTTTCTTGAATTATATAAATGTAATGCTAGTGAGCATATCCAATACTATTTACTTTTGGCACTATCAGTACATACCTGGAACTATCCAAATATCTGACTTATAGTGAACCTATCATTACTATTCATCTGAAAATAGCTACATAAAGGACTTTCAAATTCTGTATTACATCTACTTTTTAGATAAACAGAAGGAGCATTGGCCTCAAAAATATGTGCAACAATCCTTATGAGAACGAAAATGGTGCATATATTGGTTTTTAGCTCCTTCAGAACTCAGGAATTGTAACTGTGTGCCGTTGTCTGATACCCAGTCTGCAATTGTACTTATTTTCCTCCTTCTGCAGCGAGGGCGCACCGTGGTCCGTGTCCACACTCTAGCCTTCTCCTGCTTGCTCTCTGTCCCGGCTTTCCCTTCCTGGGACTCACCCTTGCCAGCGCTGCCTACATCTCCCGCCGTTGCTCGAGTAACCTTTTCCCAGTTATTAGTGTCCATTCTATAGGTTGTGCCATCTATGCGCATTTTTCTAGCTACATTCCTGACCTCACCTGTATGCTGCCTGCCATGACCTTGTTGCTAGTATCTAGACCCCTTTCTTGCCTTGCTCTTTATGGTGGCTTGTGATGGAAAAGCAAATGACTTAGTGGTGACCACCTTACTATAAGAGGTGGTGCAACAAGAATTGTACACTCAAAGTGTTGGTCTGCAAACTCAGGAACACTTGACTTGCAAAACACACTTCACGCATGCCGGTTACATAGAAAATATATCCAATTTAATATGTGTTGGGATTAACTTATTTGCAATACTTATAACTGATGGTTTTAATGCTAAAATTATCAATAATTAGTCTTAGCCTCCTATTACCTTCACCAGGGGTACAATGTTACACAATGTATGTCTAAACCTTTTGCCAAGGGAAAGATTTTATACTGTCTTCACACTTATGTCCTTACATAAAGTTTGCACTATAACATAATATTAATTTGACTGTGCTCACATTCACACTGTGGTTTTAGATCCTGTGCCAAGAGCTCTGTGTTGGAAGACTCGTATCTCCCTCTTTTTGATATAGCCTGCTACCAGTGATAATCATGCATCACCTCTTGTATACATATCCAGTCATCTCATAGATCAGGCCTAAGTCTTCCTGTTGGGCCATAAGCTACTCTCAACAGTCTCTTTTAGCCCAACCTCATGCACACTATTGCACCAGTTGCTGCTCATGCTGCTTAGGTTCTTGTTACTTGTCACCTATAGACAAATAGTGGGGATTTCATCACTCATGCTGTCCACCCAGATAAGCCTGTGTCCCCTTCAATTTTTTTGAATACCTCCTTGAGTTTTGATTGCTAAGCTGACCAATAAGGTCTCTGTCACACCTGGGTCTTGCATGCCTCCCTCTCAAGTTGCTTCTGATCAGCCATGCTGGTTGAACTGGGGCTAAGTACTTTCTAACCAGTGTTCTGATTTGGTTTTGATGAGCATCTCTTTTCTGCATATTTTTTGCCTCTTGGACCAAAGATAGTATACTGTTGTCACTACTATATTACTTCACAACTGCTGCCCTCTGTTTTGTCTTCTTCACAAAACCCATCTGTCTTAGAGTTACCAATGGGAATCACATAGCGCCCCTTGTATTCATGGCCCAATTTGTAATTTTAAAGATGCATTTTAAGTCTACCTTTGCACAGCTTACTCTCGACAGTGGCCTGGCCCTAAACTCGACTTAACTTTATGTCTCTCATGCTACTCCACCAGTAGCTGCTCATCACAAACAGGCAGGGATTGCTGTGTCTGTTGTCATTTTCTCATCCCAATACTCAACATGTGGTGGGGAACCTGCTTGTTTTATGCAAACACAGGGATTCACTAACAATCTGGAAAAACTGTATGACTACTGAGTCATCAATCACTTCTGTGTACAGGGCTTATTTTGCTGGCCCCTCCTGACTAACTAATAGCAATATGGTGCATAAGGGCACAATTCCCTGTAGCCATGTTGCCAAACTGCACAGAAACAATAACAAATATACAATGACATAACATAAGTGTGAGTGTTCACCAGCAAGGCAAATGGCATCTCCTTTAACAGAAGTCAATACAACCATTAGCATATAACAAAAAAACACATGTTGCAGTTCTATGTCTCTCTCACATAACTTTAAAGGAATTTTCTCATCTCAGACATTTCTGGCATTTCATTATGCCATAAATGTCTAACAGGTGTGGGCCCCACATTTGTGTATCTCAAGAACAGAAAACGTAATAAACCCAATTAAAATATAACCTTTAATAGGTATACATTAACATTTTTAAACACAAATTTCCCCACCATTGAGATTAATTATCAAGGAAGTGGTTAACCAAAGGGTCTGCAAAAGGACTCAAGGTTAGATGCTCCTCATTGACAGGAAGACAGCCGTACGAAATGTCCTAAAATGATGCCAACCACAAAACAAAGAACGGAAGAAACCTAAATTGGCCCTAACTATTCCCTCCCAGAAAAAGCGGGCACATTGCCCCAAAAAAGGCGGCTCCGCTATTGCTAATCCCTAAGGAATAACCTATTTCTAGTTTATGCTAAATCATTAGTGTTGCCAGACCATTCAGTGGGTACACAGGTTTGTTATTAATGCTCATCATTGCATTACTTGGGTACCTTTGTCACTATCATTATTAGGATAGTTAATTGATTAATATTTTTGTGTCCCCCGAGGAACCCTTATTATCTAAAAAAGGTGGGAATGCGTCGAGTTGATGGTGGATAGTACGCTGTACTTCTACCTCTTTTGTTGTTTAAGAAATAGGTTATACCTTAGGGATTAGCAATAGCGGAGCCGCCCTTTCTCGGGCGATGTCCCAGTTTTTTCTGGGAGGGAATAGTTAGGGCCAATTTAGGTTTCTTCCTATCTTTGTTTTGTGGTTGAAACCTTTTTAGGACATTTCGTATGGCTGTCTTCCTGTTAATGAGAAGCATCTAACCGTGAGTCCTTTTTGGGAAATTTGTGTTTAAAAATTTTAATGTATATCTATTAAAGGTTATATTTTAATTGGGTTTATTTAGGTGCCGTGATTTGTATTGTAGGACCCAATGCTTTATATTGTTTCTGCAGTTATTATCTCAAGAACAGGCCTGTTTAGAATGGAGAAGAGGCCAATCTTATGCAATTATTCTCTATTCATTTCAAGCAGAGCTCCGAATACAGTTGAACTGTCGCACTGGATATTACTCTTATTTACTCTGACCTTTATGGAATATCTTATTGACATATCTGGCACATCCTATCACTATGTATGAAATAGTGGGCATTACAAATTCTTTATAGACTTTTTCACAGTTCTACATCTTGCCCATTTCACCCTCCTTACAAATGTATCTGTTGCTTCTATTCAGATTAATGTGTTTTGGTTACTGCAGGGTTTGTTATTCAGTTCATAGTTTAAGGGCAAGTAACATTCACGAAGACTTACATTTTCTATATAAGCCATACAATATTCATGGAGATCTATAAATCTATCACATGTATACAATCAATCTACCGTATGTATAAGAACAAAAAAGCAGAAGCCAAGTCTCACATTTCTGGAGGCGTACATTATTTATGAAACGTTTGCCATATTACACACACATACACTTTAAACACCCTTTATACACATGAACTCTGCTATGTTAATGTGCCAATGTATGCCCTTTCTGTAACCTTCAGCTATGGTCTCTCAGATCACTATATAGAAATATGTCACATTCATAGAGACTTACAACATGTCAGTATCATATCCATGTTTTATTTAAAGAGACCCTAAGATCAATGCTTATGGAGCCCATTACCTCTATTATACTCTGTGAGGGTAGATATATATGGAAACACTTTATAGGTCTTGAACCTTAACAGTTGCAAAATCACAAATTCCAACTATTTTAAAGTCATCCACTTATTTAAACTTTCTATTATTTGTTCCTATAAAACTTTGTACCAATGTAATATAGGAGTCATATATCTGGAAGAAAATACTGCATCACTATTCAGACATATAGAAGCATGCATCTTCATAGAATTATTTATAAACTCCCTCCCCTATGATATTTCTGTTTGCTTAGAAAAGTGGCAAGAAATTTTCAAAACAATTAAATAATAATTATGCTCGCTTGCTGTGTTCAGCAAGAAAATGACATACATAAAATGTTAATTTCACAATTAGGACTACTGTGCTTCTTTTGTTTTCATAAATTTATACATAACAAGTACCCGTGCATGTTCAATTTAAAATCTCTAGAAAAGCTCATTAGTGAATAGCATAAAACATTGTGATCACCAAGAAAAGACGAGATGTTGTTGGATGGCATAATATAGATAACATGCAGATTACGCATATTAACCCAATGGGAGTAGAACATGAAATACTAGTTCTGAAAAATAGCTGTTTGATATTCTTCACAGAAAATCACAGAATAATGCAGTGGACCGCAGAGACTAGTATATAACTCAACACCAACGCGAAGAATTCTAATTAGACTGTCCTAAAGCTTATATCAGAAGTCATATTTAGTTTTGATTAAAATCTAGATGCAATGAAAATATTTTATTTTTCTGTGACTTGGTCAATGGGATCGGTCTGATAACCCTTATGCTTGGTAGAAACTGAATCTGACGCTCAAATCCAAAATTAACTTTGGGGTGTATCCTCCTGATCAGGGGTGTAACTAGAATTCATAGCAAAATGACATGGACTCCCTCCTAATCCCACAGAAAGTAACTCAAATAGCTGCTTACAATTGTAGCAGAGTTTGGCTTGACCATGATATCACGGCTTTTCATACTATCTGCTCTTATCTGTAAACAAAGGTTATTGAAAAGCAGTGAAAAGGTAGGGATAACATTATGTGCCGTGATATCATGATATGTTATCTGTCCTGTTAAGTTTTGCTATATCTGTACAGAGCAAAAACGAAAGGTATTCAAAATGGTGCCATATATTAGCATACCTGAAAGACAATGGGACACTTTTATAAACACTGATTAATACTTATATAGTGAAAACTTAGACTAGACAGTCTAAAATGATCACTCATGTTGTATGATAAATGTGGCATGTGATAATGTCAACTGACTTTACACTATCTTTTAAGTTGCTTAGTTTGTGCCAATAATTGCGCCAAAACTTTGATGCATGCTAACCTACCCCCTTTCCAGCAAAGTCACTCCCATTCCCAATAAACCACACCCATTTTGATGAATGTGGGTTGGAAGATTCTAAAAACTTTCTAAAACACATAATAAAGGTAATGCGAAGTATGTACGTGAGTATTTTGGTGCAAACTGCAAAAGAATTTTAGCCCAGTTTCCATAATAAATGTGCCCAATTAACTTGTTATTCATGACAGAAAGGTACAATGTTCTTGCACCTGAGTGGCCCCCGTAATCGCTGGGCCTCAGAACACCTCAGCTATAGTCACACACATGTCCTCTTAACATTTTTGTCAGAAGCTACATATGTAAATTATCAGAAGACACTATGTCATTTGCACCTATAAACTATTAAAACGGTGAAAGGGTTGATTTGTCTGTACTGGGACTGATTTAAAAGGTAGAACTATGTTATTGGTTTACATTTTACAGTTTAGGGCCATAGTTTAGTGGTAATCAACTTAGGAAATGATCACTATATACTGTAGATGTAAGAGAATTTGACGTGATTTGATATACAGTAACTGATATATTCCTATCTATGATATATCTAATTAAATTAGGCACACAATACAACTGTAGTCATGTGTAAACATAAAATCATATACATGATAATAATCACAGTCACAAGAAAGAAAACATTTGATGAAAATTCAGCTCTGCTATATCTAGTTTTAGAAATTGTAGCTGTGCTGAAGTAGCAGAGCAGCATTTGTTACTGAAATGTTTATTTTGTAGACTGTGATAACTCTCTAAATTGTTGATTCACCAGGATTGCTGAAAAAAGCCACGAGTAACACAAAATGTATCACCATAAATTGCATCAAGGAACATGCTAGGATTTGTTGCATTGACAAGTTCAGTTCTGTTTCTAAGGAAAGGCTATTTTAACACTGTTTTAGCAGTGTCTGTTTACTGTATGTGCAGAAAAGGTTTAGGCTTATGCAATGAATTTATCCATAGATACCTACCTATCAGGCTTATCCATCAGATGTATATGTGGGGACATTCCCCAATGTATATCTTCAACTGATACTGTGAGACAGTGTAGAAAAGCTTAAAATAGATGTTGCAAGTCACTGCAGTTGCAACATTGTCCATAACAAGATGTAAAAATACTATAGATGTATACCGAGCATAGAAGATCTGTAAACAAGTCAATGTGAAGAATAGAATATAAAACAAGATATGGAAAAGGGAATTCAGGAATCAAAAGAGACAAAGGCAGTATAATACAAAGAATGTGCAAGCTATCAAGAGGACTGGGATAAGCTTATTTTATAGTGACAGTGAAATGAGTAGAGGAAGAACACACAATACATTCCAAATGTAGCAGATATGGAATGCAAGTCAAATCAATATATAAAGAGCAAATTTATAAATGAGAAGATAAAATGAATCTGTAGATGCCAAAAAGGAGAATTATAATGTCTGAAGCTTCTCACCTAGCCAGCCAATACTCTGATCTGCACTGATGAGTGGAAAACACCCCGAAACATGTATCTGTAGATGAGTAATTGACTTAGCTTTAATCTCCAAATCATGTTTAAAGACACAGCAAGTTGGATGTGAAAGATATTTTTTCATCATGCTGTTTCACAGAGCCTGCTCTTCACAGCCAGCTTCAGGCTCTCACATCCTGTTCAAGCAGTGGATGGTTCTACAGCAGTGACTGACATTTCAGCTGTGCTATTACTAGTTGAGCCTATTAGAAGAACATTGTTAATGGAGGAGTTCTGGTAGCATGGCAAAAAACTACAGAGCTCCAGCAGGGCAAGGCTTGTTAGTAAGAAAAATAAACAAGCTCTAGTGCTGCTGATAAAACATACAAGGGAGTGAGATCACCACCCCAGCCAGGACTGCTAGAGCTTGGAGAGGTGGTCAGCAGACTGGGAAACCTTGTATAAACATGCAAGAGATAGAAACTGCTCTAACTCTGAAATGAAACAAAATCTGAACAGCAATGTATTTGGCAATGTTCTGTATTCACCTTTGCCTTCATGTTTAAAGATAATCAATTAGATGGGAATACCTCTTTTAGAACACCATGTCCATTACATAGCCTATAGTCCAGGCTTCTCCCTTGATCTTATTTGAATACATATACATTTTAGTAGAGTATTCATGCCTATTGAAGAAAGTTACCCTTTTAGAGTATTGTCGCTACATCACTTTGTATTAGTCCTTTTAGTCAGACTATACAGTCTGTATACACGCGATACACACCACATTGAATATGTACCTGAGGGCAACTTTTTTATAATACTATATGTATTTTGACTTAACACTTTGATTTTTAATGTATTAATATACATGCAATTGTGATTTGCTATGCATGATAACTTCTGCTCTGGGCTTTCCATATTTCTTAAAGACACTAAATCTAGCATTTATTTAAATATATTTTAAACCTTACTCTCACACATCTCACACACATTCTGTATATGCTCTTAATGCAAACATAAAATTGCTGATGTAACGGTAGCAGGAGGGTTCCTTGGTAAGACAATAGACGAGTTAAGGAAATTAAGGTTTGCTGCTTGTAGAAAGCAAAAGTATTAGTCTAGGCGTTTCATCCATCCTTATTGTAGTCCACAGCGTCTGTTATAACTTCTATTTTATTGGGGACCTTTATGGAGTTTTACCACAAAGAAAAAACCCCAGCGCTGGATCCTTGCTCTTGCGCTGGACGCTTATAATTGGTACAGAAGTAACTTTTTTTTTTACAGAGACAAAGAATTGTCCAGCAGGCCAAAAAGAAAAAAAATCTGATAGGACAAATCTGCATGATCATGACCTCATAAACTCTATAAAAAATTGTTCAATGTGCAATATTTTTAGAATGAAATGTTACAATCTATTTATCTGTATATACAATTCTTTCTCTCAGTAATAAAAGGTTACTTCTGGACTAATTAAAAGTCACTGTGATCTGTGAGGATCAATTAAAAATGGATCATTGCTATCTTCCATAGTTTCTGCAATAATTTTAAGGGGTTTTATCATCAAAAACTAAACAAACCTTCAAAACTGCCCAATCGCAATGAAGAAGTGGCTGCTGCTTCCAGTACAAAATCCCTTGTGATTTCATGGAAGCAATGTGAAGTGCTAAGCTAAAAACCTGACTAGAGTTATAGTTAGGATTAGAGATGGGAAAATTTCTCAAAAATTCGGTTCGGTCACTTCGCCGAATTTCCCAACAAAAATAAAATCGGTCCGAATTACTTCGGGACAAATCACATTAAAAAACAGCTATTTCCAGGCTGCACAGAGCCTGCAGGGTGCTGTAGAACGTTGTGCCATGCTGAAATATGCAGAGGGAGCTTGGTTTGGTCTTCATACAATGTTGTGTTTTAGTATGACACGCAGATGACTGCCGCCGCTCTTAGAATCGCTTTACTATAAAATTCCCTGGGCACTTAAGAGGGCAAAACTGACCAAAAAACTCATGCGGGAATGTAGCCTGATAAAGTCATGCCCGCGAAAGCTGGAAAGCTGAGAGCTCAGGTGGCAACATTAGTGACAGAGTGTGGAGGTGACGGCGGCAGCAGCAGCATGAGGTCAGACAGTGGCACAATGACATTCTGGAGGTGGCAAAAACAGGAGTAGGCCACAGAGTGGCACAATGACACAGTGTGGAGGTCACGGCAGCAGCCACAGCAGCAGCATGAGGTCAAACAGTGGCAAATTGACATTCTGGAGGTGGCAAAAACTGGAGTGGGCCACGAGTGGCACAATGACACAGTGTGGATGTGTCACGGCACCTGCAACAGCAGCAGCAGCATGAGGTCGAGAGTGGCACAATGACAGAATGTGGAGGTGGGTGGCAATACCAGTCCCTGGTAAAGATGGTGGTAGGCAGATGGAGAAACTGTCAGTAGATGTGTGGCATCAGGTGGGTGGTGGCATCAGAATAGTGGCTGAGGCAGGTAGTTTGAACCCAGAGTCAATTCTCACAGTTTGGGCGAGACGTCATGGCTGATGTAGTCTGACGCCTAAGGCATTGGTGTGTGGAAATCCTGGCCGATCCATGCCTGATTCATCTTGACAAAGGTCAGTCGTTCCACATTTCCCGTGGACAAGTGGGTTCTCCTTGGGGTAACGATGGCCCCCGCCGCACTGAACACCCGCTCTGATGCCACACTACTGGCCAGGCAGGACAGCTTCTCCACTGCAAACTCGGCAAGTTGCGGCCACACATCCAGTTTGGCTGCCCAGTAGTCCAGCGGATTTTCTAACTGGGGTGGCAGAGTGCTGTCCAAGTAGGCCATCACCTGTTGGTTCAGGGACTGCTCCAGGTCCTGCTGCTGCTGGCGACTGCCCTCCTCACTAGGCGGGTGAAGGAAGCTGCTCATCAGTGACTCCAGACTTAGGTTGCTGCTGATGGAGCTGGTACGGCTCCTACCCCCCCACCTTCTCCCAGCAGCTGCGGCAGTAGTACGTGAGTGCTGAAGAACCCACCGGTCAGACCTGTCAGAGGAGGGATGATGAGGCACATAGGCAGCGGCCAACTGACTACGGAGGATTTCCCTATAATATTTGAGTTTGTCCTCCCTCTCAGCAGCTGGGAAAAAGGCTCCCATTTTGGACCGGTAGCGAGGGTCCAATAGGGTGGAGAGCCAGAAGTCATCCCTCTGCTGGATGCTGACTATTCGGCTGTCACTAGCCAGGCAAATCAGCATGCTGCGGGCCATCTGCACAAGTGACTCCGAGGGGCTCCCTGCCTCCATCTCCACTGTATACTGCCACGGTGCTTGCGGGTCATCTGCCTCATCTTCCTCATCTCCATCTACCTCCTCCAGCTGCTCCTGCTCCTCCTCTCTTGTCACCTGGGTAGAAAATCCACTCATTTCACCAGACAATGCTTCTGCTCCAATGTCCTCCTCCTCCTCCTCCTCCATTTCAGTCCCCACCGGACTCATGTGGCCGCGAGATGTAGTCGCCACGTCTCCAGTCCCCTGCCCAGACAGATTTTTCAGCATCTGTTCCAGGACATGAAGCAGTGGAATGATGTTATTCATCCCGTAGTCCTGGCGACTGACAAATAACGTGGCCTCCTCGAATGGCCTCAACAAACGGCAGGTGTCACGCATGAGCTGCCACTGGCTGACATCAAAGTTACACAGGGGAGTACTCCTGTCTGCCTGGATCATCAAAAAATCGTTAATGGCCTTTCTCTGTTCATACAGTCGGTCCAACATGTGCAGGCTGGAATTCCAACGGGTGGAAATATCGCATATCAGAGTGTGTTGGGGGAGGCCGTTCTGCCGCTGCAACTCGAGGAGGGTGTTACTGGCTTTGTAGGAATGGATGAAGTGCATGCACAGTTTCCTGGCCATTTTAAGAATCTTCTGAAGATCGGTGGAACCTTTTCACAACTAGATTGAACACATGCGCCACGCAGGGCACATGGACCATCCCTCCTCGGTGCAGCGCGGACACCATGTTCCTCCCATTGTCCGTCATGGTTCAGATTTGCAGTTGGCGCAGAGAAAGCCACACATCGATTTCTTACTGCATGACGCGGAGCAGTTCCTCCCCTGTTTGACTTCGTTCGCCGAAGCAAGCCAGGTGTAGAACTGCGTTACACCGCTGTGCCCTACACATGTGGTATGATGGAGCAGTACTTGTGGAGGCTGAGGAGGCTGAGATGGTGGTGGTGGTGGTGGAAGAGGAGGCGGACATTGGCGCAGGAGCCGCAGTTTGACAACGTGGAGGAGAAAGCGGCGTCTCCTGTCCAAGTTGTTGGTGTGCCTGGGCAGGAAGCACATTCACCCAGTGGGCCGTAAAGGACATGTACTGGCCCTGACCGTAGTTACAGCTCCAGACGTCCGCGCTGCCGTGCACCTTGGAACAAAAACCGATAAGCTCAAGGACTGGCCCACCTTCTGTTCTACATATTTATGAAGTGCTGGTACTGCCTTTTTGGAAAATAAATTATGGCTTGGAACTCTCCATCTCTGCTCGGCACAAGCCATTATGTCTTCTGAACGGTGGCAGAGTCCACCATTTGGGAAAAGGGAGGGACTGCCAGTACCAACAACTTGGACAGGAGCACGTCAGCTTCTGCATCTTAGGATGGTTGGACGCATATTGTTGTATCTTTGCAATCGCCTCGCTGAACGAGCTGCTGGCGCCATGAGTAGCGAGGAGCAGGAGCATCTGGACCGGGAGATGATGTCAAAGAGAAACAGCCCCCCTTTTGCAGAGGTGGTGGAGCCTTGACTGGCTGCAATGGCATGCGTGCCACTGGGCGCTGCTGCTGCTGTTGCTGCCGGGCAGGATGGACCACCACATCTGAGCCACGTTTCTCCCAGGCCACCGGATGGTGAGGCTGCATGTGTTGACGCAGGGCCGTGGTGCCAACGTTAGCTCCCTGGCCATGCTTCACTTTCTGCCTACAGATTCTACATATACCCATATTCGGCTCCTCTGGTTTCTTAGCAAAGAACTGCCACACCGCCGAGTAGCTGTTTTTACCGCCAACGCTCTGCACTGAGTGACTACTGCCGCTGCCTCGCTGAGCCCCTGTGCCACTACTTTCTTGGACCTGCGAAGCGGGTGTTTTACACCGTGGCCGCTTGGCTCCCAACCTCACACTGCTGTTATCCTGCTGACTCACGGCCACACAACCCACTTGCTGGCTGCGCTGCTGCCTGACGCGCAAGCTGACGCCCTCTTCTCCTGACGATGATGAAGCCCTTGCCTCACCCGGCTCCCAAGTGCGGTCGGCTACATCATCATCTATTTGTGTTTCATCGTCACTGCTGTCCTCATCACTGGTCTTGGTATGCAGAGGCTGACCCCTCACAACATGATCTCCCATGCCACTCTCAACATCTCTACTTTGCCGCCTACTGGAAGAAGCAGGGGATAGTGGCCCCATTTCTTCGCAGCCAAGTAGCTGCTGACTGCCCTCCTCAAATTGTTCATCCTTGCTATATAGTGGCGCTGAGCCCAGACCACATAGTAGATCTCTGGCTGAGGGAACCGGATGGGACAGAGGCGGGTTGAGGACAGGTGAGGGCCGCTGACCAGCTCCCTGGCCATGCCAACTAGAGGTTGTGTCTGACGTTCCCACCGACTCTTGGCTGGGGTTGTCAGATGTCATCTGGGAGGAAGTGGATGACCTAGTTAACCAATCAAGAACCATTGGGTTGCTGAACAACAAACGGCCGCTAGATGACAGCGGCAGTTGTGGCCTCACCGAGTGACCCCTGCTGCGACGTCCCCTTGCTGTGCTGCGACCTGGGCCTGCTCCAGGAATGTTTGTGCCTCTGCCACTCGCAGGTGAAGAGCCTGCCACCTTTCTGTCTGACATACTGTTTGTTCTAAAATGTACAGACACTGTTTGATGAAGATATCTGTATATGATAAATACACACCCTGTATTTGACTCCAAATGAACCCAGTAACAAGTTTAGGTAACCCTTGGATATAAATTGCGCTCCACAAATGGCCAGGAAAAATTTACTTGTATGCAGAGCCGGACTGGGAATAAAAATCAGCCCTGGCACTAAGGCCCCAGCAGCCCACATACAATATCCGCTTAAAAAATGTCCCTTGTTCTCGCACCTCGCCACTGTCTAAAATAAACTACACTATAAGGGTGCTTTCACACAGAGAGTTTTTGGTGTGTTTATGTGTTTTTGATGCATTTTGTGCAGAAAGGCAGAGTAGTTGATGCTGTACATTTCTGCACAAAAAAAAACGCATCAAAAAATGCACCAAAACCGCTATGTGTGAGAGCCCCCTACAGACAAGCAAGAAATAAACAGTGGTGCAGAGAAACCCCTCATCACAGAGTCAGGTGTGCACTTTACAATCAGGAACAAGCCCACACTGACACTATATAAGCACCAGCATAATCTACAACCCCACCAATCACATTACCAGTAGTCAGGTCACATCACATGAATACAGCACTGATTCAACACAGAAGGAAAATGACTCCTGACAGAAGGGACTCACAGAAGACGTCATCTCTGATGGGAGTTGTTCTCTTCTCCTTTTCTTCTTCTTCTGGCCCAAACCTCCATGACGTCTTTCCTTGTTGTTCCTTTCCATTTCTTTCTCCGTCCAGTACAGCATGCAGTGTCCTCTTCTAGTGGTCACTACTCGTCCCTGTAGAATTTACCACAAATACATCTTAGACTCCTCTCTTTTCCAGCACTTTCCTATCAATTCCCCAAACAGCGTATGTTAGACCCTAAAAATTAGAAATTAAAAAATGTCAGATAAGTGGCATGTAAATAGGTAGACCCCCATTAGGCAGGCAGGGCCAGTATGTAGATAGGCAGGGCCAGTATGTAGGCAGGCAGGGCCAGTATATAGGTAGGCAGGGACAGTATGTAGGCAGGCAGGGACAGTATGCAGGCAGACAGGGCCACTTATAGGCAGACAGGGACAGTATATAGGCAGGCAGGGCAGTATATAGGCAGGCAGGGACAGTATATAGGCAAACAGGGCCAGTATATAGATAGGCAGGGCAGTGTATAGGCAGCCAGGGCAGGGTATAGGCAGCCAGGGCAGGGCATCATATAGCCAGGCAGGGTATAGGCAGCCAGGGCAGGGTATAGGTAGCCAGGGTAGGGCATCATATAGCCAGGCAGGGTATAGGTAGCCAGGGCAGGGCATCATATAGCCAGGGCAGGGTATAGGTAACCAGGGCAGGGCATCATATAGCCAAATAGGGTATAGGTAGCCAGGGCAGGGCATCATACAGCCAGGCAGGGTATAGGTAGCCAGGGCAGGGCATCATATAGCCAGGCAGGGTATAGGCAGCCAGGGCAGGGCATCATATTGCCAGGGCAGGGCATCATATAGCCAGGCAGGGTAGGGCATCATGCAGCCACGGCAGTAGTACGTGAGCGCTGAAGAACCCCCCGGTCAGACCTGTCAGAGGAGGGACGATGCTGCACATAGGCAGTGGCCAACTGACTACGGAGAATTTCCCTATAGTATTTGAGTTTGTCCTCCCTCTCAATAGCTGGGAAAAAGGCTCCCATTTTGGAGTGGTAGCGAGGGTCCAATAGGGTGGAGAGCCAGAAGTCATCCCTCTGCTGGATGCTGACTATTCGGCTGTCACTAGCCAGGCAGGCGGAGCAGGCGCGCCATGACGTCATTACATCGCGCGCCTCCTGGGAACTGACCAGACGGGATCAATAGATGCCAGATGTTCAGCCTCAGCCGCTGCGTGCACCGCGCGGTGCAGATGGCGGCCATGATGGCTGCATGACTGGGTCGGTGACCCGGCCATGTAGCCGTGTGGCGAGGGGGGCCTATCGGCCCCCTGCCACAGGGGTCCGGTCACTGATGCGACCATTGTGGCCCCTGTAGCGTGCCACAGACCAGCACTGGGACTCGGGGCCCGCCGGGGGGGGGGGGAACACCCAGTGGCCCGCCGGGCAAATGCCCGGTTTGCCCTATGGGCAGTCCGGGCCTGCTTGTATGTGTCGTTTAAAAACACTGTGTATTTTACTGAATGTAAAAGCACAAACAAGCTTAATTAACCTTCGGATATGAATTATGCTACAGGAAAAATTGCTTCTTTGGCTTTACTAAGTACAACTGCAGAAAAATAATTAGTTAACCCTTGGATGTAAATTGCGCAAAAGAATTGAGCAACCAAAAACTACCAGCTTTGTAGTGTGTTACAATGGCATGTATTTTACGGTACACAACAAGAGAAAAACTTGTAATTAACCTTCGCTTGTGAATTATGCTACAGGCAAAATTTATTTTTTGGCGTGAAAAAGACGGTTACTTTCAGTCACCACAACAGCAGAACAACGCTTAATTAACCCCTGGATGTAAATTGCGCAAAAGAATTGAGCAGCCAAAAACTACCAGCTTTGTAGCGTGTTACAATGGCGTGTATTTTACGGTACACAGCAAGAGAAAAACTTGTAATTAACCTTCGGTTGTGAATTATGCTACAGGCAAAATGTCTTTTTTGCGGTGAAAAAGACGGTTTATTTTAGTCACCACCCGCAGCAGAACAAGCTTAATTAACCCTGGATGTAAATTGCGTAAAAGAATTGAGCAGCAAAAATGAGTGGCATTTCTATTTATAAAAACGCTGTTTCTTTAAATGAATACAACAGGAACAGGCTTAGATCACCCTTGGATATTCAATGTGCTGTGAGCAGATAGCATTAAAATGTATATGCAGCTGCATTGGACGCACACTGGACTTCAGATCCAATACCCCACAAAATCAGAAATAGAACGTTAAGAGAAGCAGTCTCTGAGACAAGCTGTGACACCCCCCCAAAAATCGCTGTATAAAAATGAGTTCTTTAGTATCAGCTATCATAAGCAGCCGTGGCAGCACCTTCCCTACTCAGTACAGTGAGAGCGGTATGAGCTCCCAGCGTCGCGCCCGGACTTATATAGTGCGGTGACGTCACAGAATCCCGCCGGTCGCTGATTGTCTTCATCTCTGAACATTTCATGCAGGCTATGCCCTTCTTCTCCAGAGTTCTTTGCCCCATGAAAACGCCATGTGCTCACAGCCATTTTATCAATCAAAAGCATACTTCATTCACGCAAAGTACCCCAAAGTTCGACTTCGTTCCGAACCGAAGTTTTCCTGAAATTCTAAACGAATTCCACTTCGTTAGAATCAATTCACCCATCTCTAGTTAGGATCATAGTGAAAAAAAAATTGAGTTCAGGACATTTTAAACCCAAATATTTTATGCATTAAGTTGAACCAATGTCATGGTGAAAAGGGACAGTGCAAGCAACAACAACACCACTGTTGGGTGAATATAGAGATGGGCACAAACACAGATGGACCTCCCATTTTTAAATGGATCATTTGGAGTCCACTTAATGTGAAGTTCCCTGCATCTTAATGTAACAGGTAGTGTTGAGCGATTATTATCGACAAAGTTGAATCGGCACGGTTTTTATGTTGATCGGATTTTTACGATCACGCGATAATTTAGGTGAAAATCCGCGCATAATCTATTAATATCGCACCATTTTTATCGCTTCCTGTCATTTTGGCGGCCAGCAAATCAGCTTAGAGAATAGATCAGGGTGAGCTGTGTGTGCGACGTCATGACTGTGATGTGTATGGTTGTGATTGGCTGGAAAAATCACATGACCTCGTTTTACATAGAACAGCCCTTCCTGTTCAGCATCAGTGTGTGTTTGTGTCTCATAAGAGCAGGACGTGTGCTCGGTTTCTCTCAATACAGCTCAGCGAAACAGTTCTCTTTGTTCACACAGACAACTATGATTTTATCTGTTAACATTTGAACATAGTTAGTTTTGAGTATTTCAGTTTTTAGTTACTTCGGCTGAGAATTTTAAAGAAGCATCTAGCGCTGTACAGCCGTGGAGGGGGTGGAGGGAGGTAGGCGTGTGTGTGGGGGGTGCGGGCGAACACAGACATATAGGCTGGCAGGCTTTTGAAAGGAGAGTGGATATTGTGCAGCCCAGACTCTGCTTTGACCCTGCATTGAAATGGCTTTTTATTAACAGTTTTTGGCCAGTTTTTGGTGAAATATTAGCTTGTATTTTGTGCAGCCTGTACTTATATTAGGATACAGATCTTTTCTAGTAACTGCAGGTGTATTTGATAGGTGCAAAACTCACCTTTTATTATCTGTACATGATTTAATTAGGTTTTTTTTTCACTTTGGAGAAGCCCAGGTTAGTTAAAAGAACCACTTTGTACTTAAAATAGGATACAGAACTTTTCTAGTCACCGCAGGTGTATTTCATAGGTGCAAAAACCACGTTTTATTATCCGTACACAATTTAATTAGGTTTTGTTCACTTTGGCGCAGGCCATTTTTGTTAAAAGACCCATCTTGTATGGATATTACCATACAGAAATTTGCTAGTAATTGGTGTTGTATTTCATATGTGCGAAATCCACCTATTATTATCAGTACACAATTTAATTATGTGTTTTTCACTTTGGCACAGCCCAGTTTTGTTCAAAGACCCACTTTGTACTTACAATAGGATACAGAACTTTTCTAGTCACCGCAGGTGTATTTCATAGGTGCAAAAACCACCTTTTATTATCCGTATACATTTCAAATAGGTGTTTTTTTTTACTTTGGTGTGGCCCAGTTTTGTTCATAGAGCCACCTTGTACTTAAATTTGAATACAGAAATTTTGTAGTTACTGTTGGTGTATTTCATTGGTGCAAAAACCACCGTTTGTTATCCGTATAACTTTTAAATAGCTGTATTGCACGTGGTGCGGCCCTAGTTTTTTTTCAAATAGCCACGTTGTACAACAATTCTGATAGAAAAATTTTCTAGAAACTTTTATCGTTTGTCATTGCTGCAAAAAAACGCAATTTCTCATCCGTGTAACTTTTGAATAGTTTTATTGCGCTCGTTGAATCTCAGTTTGGCGCAGATAGCGCACTTGTATGATAGTTTGTTGAAAATGATCAATTCCTAGTCCTACTGGGTAGTTGTAAATCCCTGGGGCTGAAGGAAGAACACTGTTGATTTTGTCTTATGGTTCTTCCACCAGACAGCATTTCACAGGTATTCGCTAGAAACATTTAAGTTTCTAATCCTAGTTGGCTGTAGGAAATTAGAGGGATTTAAGAATAGCTGTGATTTGCCGTCTTTTAATAAGAGACTGTCAAAAACTCTTCCATACTTTCTTAAATTTTTATCTTTCTGAACATGGAGCGAAATGCAGGTGGTAAGCGAGCAAAGAGGGGTGTAGGACATGGTGGTAGAGGTACGAGAGAAGGTGCTCCTTCCAGTGCTGGCGACAACACGTATGCCAGCGGAACGTCGGTTGCAGGACCGTCAGGCCTGTCATTGCTGGGTCGGTCCAGCACAGGGATAGTCAATGTCCAGTTCAACTAAAATGGTGGTTCAAAGACTCCTTTTTCCGGCACTTTTTAAATCTGTGGGTCATGCAGGTTTGGGGCTCATGCTGTGGCCCAACACAGATATAGTCAATGTCCAGTTCAACTAAAATGGTGGTTCAAAGACTCCATTTTCCGGTCTTGATAATTGACAATATCGACTATCGACCCGATGACGATAGTCGACGTAATCGCTCATCACTAGTAACAGGTAATCAAAAGGTTGATTAGATACTTTAAAGAGAGATTATGGAAAGTTATACAGCAGTCCTTTATGTTCTTATCTGTTTACATAAAAAGGTGTCAGTGGTTCTATTTTTTCTTAATAATGAATCAACATAAATGTTTCTGGACACATGAACTACTATCTTTAAAACATGGCATAATACAGAATATTATTTTGTTATTTTAACATTTGCAAATCACAGTTGTATATTTAGAAGCTATATAGTATAATTTATGTTATTTTTCTCAGACACTTTTTCAAGTATGTGGCAAATTACTGTATATTTTCTAACAAAGAAAACACTATGCCTGTGTATTAGATTCTGTAAGAAGGCTCTATTTATCAAAGTCCAAGGGGAATTCACTGTTGCATTCAGGCACAAAAACTTAGTCCTAGGTGTTATTCATCAAACTGTTCAAGGTAAATCAAGCAAGACATGAAGCAGGACCTGCACTTTTTCAAGCTTCAGGTGTCTGTGCACAAAATAAATTCTCTGTGTTTTGTAGAAACAAATTATTCAAATTATTTGCCCTTAAAATAGTGCCATATGTTAGGAAAAGTTTACTGACTAATATGGGTAGCAGGCTTAGGAACACATTGGTTAGAGGGAAACCGGAGCTAGGTGTTCCTCTATAGAATTTACATCATAAATTGTACAATGTGATCTGAAAAGGAGAGGCAATGACAAAGTTCTTAATTATATTTAGAAATGATGCTGAGTTTATGGCACCCTAAGGAGTTCAAGGCAGTGTATAGCAGCAGGCTAGAATAATGAATAACTGAGACTTAATATAGGATGTGGCCGGATAGCCTGGGGTAAAGAGTCAAATGAATTTCCTGGTCTTAACCTTGAACCCATACAAATGGGTGTGGACTTTGCTGAAAGACGGATTTCAGGTTCTGGTTTTAATGACCCTGGTGGACTCCAAATAACAGGAAACACAAGAAATATATATTGTAAAAACTAAAGATTCCAACACTAGGCCAAACAAGACTGATACAAGGAACAAGATACTTCAGCCTGACATTACTAAAGTGACAATACATAGCATAGCACAGGACAATCCAAAACAGTAGGAATGAATAGGATCTAAAATTTTATACTCTGCAAAGACCGGCATTTTCAGCTGAGCTTTATAGAGATCTAAACATCTCAAGTGTGCAGCCAGGCCAGCTGACAAGTAGAGATCCTGAGCAGTTTCCATGCAGCCACTCCAAACAAACACAGGCAAAACAGACATAGCAAAGAAACTGTTGCTGACCTAAGAAGCAGGATAGCATGAAATGGCAGCAGAGTTCCTGATCTATATGACTGTCCCTGTTATTGTTTAAAGGTTGGCTTGTTGTGGATATAATTTAGAATTTATCAGCTCTGAGTGCACTCAGGTTTCTCTGGTTACCGTCCTGCTCTCCCCATCTCTCTCTGCTCTGTTTTATCTAATAGCAGGGATGAGGACAGGTTGGGCTGTCAGCAGCTTGAGAGCAGAACCTGTTATTGCAAACAAGTAATTAGTCTCCTTTCTTTGTTTACTTTGAACTCTGTACTTATAGATAACATCTCCTGCTGTCATGTCAGTGCTTATAAGAGCAGCAGGCTATGGCAGTGTTTATATGCTAAACACTGCCATAGAAGTAGCTACAGCCTACCTAGGAAGAGGCAGCATGTATGAATCTGAATCTGCTTTTGGCTCTGAAGCAGCATGGTGACACAACAACTTTGTTACAGATAAAGGAGTACAATGGAGTGAGAGATGATTTGGAGAATATTACATGCAGAGTTCAGTAAACAGGAACAAGAAATAAGCGTTGTCACAGCTTTAACCCTAACAATTCAAACGACAAAGTAATTAGGCAAAGGATACAAAATTTTGGGTTAATATAGGACAGCAGTAAACGTCATTGGTTACAGAGAAGATGCAAACTACAGATAATTTACTAAATGCAGAAGGAAGAACAAACAAGACTCTGTAGCAGCGTGTTCAAGGTCGTAAAGTATTCCTGGGGAGTCCAAGGTTTAATTCTAGAAAAGTTCTGTTTCTGAAAATTTAATTACTCTAATAACTTGTCATATGGCCTTGAGCATCAATTACAACTTGACAACAATGTCTCATGCTGTTCACAAGTTGAGTTATTGACTGCTGAGGCATGGTATCCCACTCGTCTTGAAGGGCGCCCCTCAGGTCATTGAGGTTCAGGGATACAGAGTTACAAGCTTCTACATGGTGACTCAGCTGACCCACACGTTTTCTAGGGGATTCAAGTCTGGTAAAAGTGCAGGCCACTCCATTGGAGGTATCCCAGTCTCCAATAGCCATTCGCTAATGATGCAACCTCGATAAGCTAGAACATTGTCATCCATGAAGATTAAATTAGCCCTGTGTTGTTCATGCAGAGACACAATGAATGGATCAATGATGTTATTCAAGTCTTAAAGGCTTGTCACTGTACCATTCACAAAGTTTAGGGCAGTTTTGTACTGACTAGACACACACTGCATACCCAGGATAACACCACATGCCACCAAAAGACTCATCTATGTGACCAACTGTGGGCTGATGCATAGACACTCTAACTGACATATAAAAGCAGCCATTTGGCTAGCGCCATTTTTTCCCCATTTCTTCTCACAGTGAATCAACTTTCATCACTGAACAGCACAGAGGACAACTGGCCCCTTATCCAGAGTAAATGTTCCATGGCTCATGCAAGATGATGATGCCTGTGTCTGGTGGTGTGGTCAGGTACTCTTGTAGGTCATTTAGCATGCAGACTACAGTGGTTACAATGGTTACAAATTATCTGATGTGACACTTGAGTGCCTCTCATCTTCCACATGCCTGGAGTTGTGTGGCATTCATTGTCTGGTTCCATAGGGCTTTGATTACAATGAAGGAGTCATCAGTGTGTAATGAAGCCAAAGACAGTTCCCTCTTCTGTCTCCTTTCTGTGTCTCTTCCAGTCTTTCTGTATCTCTCTTGCAACCTGCTGATGACGTTCTGACATTCTAAGCTCAGTGGTCACTTCCATCTGAGAGCAATGGCGACTTACTGTTGATCAATTGTAAGGTGTTGTCTTGGTTTATGATGTCAAAATGTAAACAGCATGCGAGGAATGACTGGTTTAAATCCAAAATTCAAATTGCATTCCCTTAAAATTTTTGGGGATTCAGGTGAATCAAAAACACCTGTTGAGGATATTGCCAATAAGCTCCTTGTTAGAGATCAGCAAATTGTGCAAAATACTGAAACATTGAACAGTTGAACATGTGCATTTTAAAGTTAAAAGATGGTTTCATTAAGTGCATAAAAAAAATCAAGACATTTTCTATTCATTGTGAAATTTCAGCCAAGAGTCAAATATCCCTAAATTTTTCTGAGTAGTGTATGTGATAAAAACACCATAACATAACTGATATTCTAAAGTTAATTGCTACAGAAAATGAAACAATTATGCAATGTTTAATTATTTTTCATTTGACTAATGGCTTCTACTGACATTGATTTACACCCTGCAGATGTTTTAATGTGACTTGTTCTTTAAACTGGATTGCAAGGTCAAAATAATTTTCATGACTATTGTGTGCGCAGGTGATGAACAATTTTATGAAGTATTGTGTCTTCAGGCATTAGAAACACTAAAGGATTAATATTACACACTACACTATGGCCTATCAAAGTGTCTTTCTTTAAATAAACTATCCCCGTCAGTCCAGAAAAGTATAACAACCTGTTTTGAATATTTATAGTGTCTTCTATGTTAGCGGATAGCCTTTATTTTTCCCCTGTAAAGATGAAATAACTCTGATGCTACTTAAACACATTTTGCCTTAAGGAGATTATTACAGTTTGAACCTGAAAAGCATCCCCTGAATAAATATTTAATTTCATTTCTTTTAAAAGATAAGTCAAATAACTTTGGTTCCAGAGAGGTGGCAGTTTCATGTTTTTACTGAAGCATACAATCAAAAGAAAATATTGAGCCAGCAAAACAACACATTTTTTATATTTCAATGACATTTTGAGGTTGATGATGAGGCCTTTTAGATGAAAATATTAAAATTTTCCATCGGTGACCATTAATTTGTGTTTATTGAGCATTGACTTTATGATTATGACTAGAGATGGGCGAATTGATTCTAACGAAGTGGAATTCGTTTAGAATTTCAGGAAAACTTCGGTTATTCGGACACGAAGTCGAAAACTTTGGATGGGTACCTGTTCGGGTATGTGAACGAAGTGTGCTTTTCATTGATAAAATGGCTGCGAGCACATTGGCGGTTACCTGGGGCAAAGCACTCTGGGAGGATAGAAGGGCATAGCTGCATGACATGTGCAGCAGGATGAAAGCCAATCAAGACCGGCGGGGGCGGGATTCCTGTGACGTCACCGCAGACTATCATAAGAGCGAGCGCGCCGATGGGAGCTCATACCGCTCTCACTGTACTGATAGGGAAGGTGCTGTGCGGGTGATAGCACGATTTCTGAAGAATCTGATTTTTAACAGCGAGTTTTGTGGGGTGTGCTCAAGTCTTTGTCTCACGAGATGTTCTTTGAATAGTTCTATTCTGAATTTTTGGCGTGGTATCTGGATCTGATATCAGTGTGCGTCAACTGCTAGCTGATATACATTCATTATCCAAGTGGGTATCTATGCCTGTTCCTCGTTTTTGTTTCAGTTAAAGAAAAGCAGGCGTTTTTACAATACAAAATTCTCACTTCATTTTTGGCTCGCTCAATTCTATTGCGCAATTTACATCCGGGGATAATTAAGCGCTTGCTTTTTGCCCAAAGGGGGGTGTGCTGACCCCAGAACTGTTCTTATTACAAACGCGCCTCAATATTATATAAATTTTTTCTGTATCCTAATTCAAAGCAAAGGTTAATTACACGGTATCTCTTGTTGTATGGCGTAGAAAACACGCCAATTGTAACACGCTGACAAACGCTACTTAGTTTGTGCGGCTCAATTCTTTGGCGCAATTTTACATTCCAGGGTTAATTATTACAGCGATTGTTTTGCAGGTGGTGCTGACCCCAAGAAAACTGATCTTTTACAACGCCATAAATATATAAAAATTTTTCCTGTAGCCTATTGTCACAAGCAAAGGTTAATTTAAAACTGTATCTTTGTTGTATGGCGTAGGATAACACGCAATTGTAACAACGCTACAAAGCTACTAGTTTGTGGAGGCTCAATTCTTTGGTGCAGAATATACATCCAGAGGTTAATTAAGCGTTGTTTTGCTGGTGTGCTGACAAAAAAAACCGTCTTTTTCCAACGCCTAATTATATATAAATTTTTGTCCTTTGCTATATTCACAAGCAAAGGTAATTACACACTGTATCTCTTGTTGTGTGGAGTAGAGAAAACACGCAATTGTAACACGATACAAGTACTAGTTTGTGCGGCTCAATGTCTTTGGCGCCAATTTACATCCATGGGGTAATTAAGGTTGTGTTTTGCTGCGTGTGCTGAACAAAAGAATAAACCGTTTTTTTCTCATCGCCAAATATATCATAAATTTTTCCTTAGCATTAATTCACAACGCAAAGGTTAATTACAAACTGTAATATACTTGTTTGTGTGGATGTAGAAAACTCAGCATTTTGTAAAAACGCTACAAGCTACTAGTTTGTCGCGGCTCAATTCTTTGAGCGCAGATTATATTTACATCCAGGGGTTTAATTAAGCGTTGTTTTGCTGGTGTGAAATGTGTGACAAATAATAATCCGTCTTTTACAACGCAAAAATATATAAATTTTTACTGTAGGACTAATTCACAAGCAAAGGTTAATTTACAACTGTATCTCTTGTTGTGTGGCGTTTAGAAAACACGGCAATTGTAACACGCTTACAAAGCTATAGTTTGTGGGGCTCATTTCTATTGCGCAATGTTACATTCCCAGGGGTTAAATAAGCGTTGTTTTTCTGGTGTGCTGACAAAAATAAACAGTCTTTTTCAACGCCAAAAATATATATATTTTTTTGGTAGACTATTCACAGCAAAGGTTAATTATCAATTTTATTCTTGTTGTGTGGCGTAGAAAATACACCATTGCTAACACGCTAACAAAAGCTACTGTTTGTGGTGGCTCAATTCTATGCGCTAAATTTTACATCCAGGGGCTTAAGTGGGGTTAATTAAGCGTTGTTTTGCTGACTGTGCTGAAAAAATAAACCCTCTTTTACAACACCGAATTATATTCAAATTTCTTGTTGCTTAATTCACAAGGGAAGGTTAATTAAGCCTGTTTGTGCTTTTAAATGTAGTAAAACACACAGTGCTTGTAAACGACACATACAAGTAAATTTTTACTGGCCATTTGTGCGAGCGCGCAATTTATATCCATGGGTTACCCAAGCTTGTTACTGGGTCATTTGGAGGTCAAAAAAACAGGTGTTGTTATAATTTATCATATACAGATAGGCTTCATCTAAACAGTGTCTGTACATTTTAGACAAATGTATGTCAGTACAGTGAGGTGCAGGCTTAGCAACTGCGTGTGGCTTAGTGCACAAACATTTCTGAAAACGGGGCTCCAGTCGCAGACAGCCAAGGGGACGTCGCAGGCTCAGGGGGTCACTCGAGTTGTGGCCGACATAATGCGCTGTCTATCTAGCCGGCCGTGTGTTGTTCAGCAACCCAAGGTTTTGATTGGTGTTGAATATGGTCTATCTTCCTCCCAGATGAAATACTGTATGGACAACCCCAGCCAAGAGTCGGTGCGGAACCTCAGACACTACACTTAGTTTGGCATGGCCGGGTGCGGGTTCTTCTATCTCTGTGTGCAGGCGCGAACTAAATGATAAAAGCTAGGAGAAGCTTGAAGACCGCCGGCGCCTTCTATATTTCCCTCACTGAATCCCTATTCTAGATTTTACTACTCTTATGAACATACTGGGCTGTTGGGCTTCCTTAGTGCAACGTAGGGGTGTTCTGAACAGTCAAGATGTGTTGCATTTATTTTCCCTGATGGTTTTTCAATTTTCCTCCGTCTTCTTATCACTATCTTATTGATTATCTAAATTTTCGTGCGATGGTGTACCTTTTCCTTAAATACATGCCCCACCCCGCCTCCCGCCAGACACTTCCTCTTGTCTCTCAGCTGCTCATAATCTTTATTCCGTGATTCTGCTAGAAACACGCAGATGTTGAGGTGACTACTTTTCCCCTTTTGATTAGCCTTGTTGCTTCAGTTTTCAGGCACCAAGTGCATAATATTCTTTAGTATATATTTGAGACTTTGTCTTCTCAAGTCCTCTGGTTTGCATACCTACTTACTTTTTTTTTTAAGCGATTCTCTTTACCTAGTGTGGGTGATGGAGGACAGTAGTGAGATGAAACATACAAAGAGATGTGAATGTAGCCGACCGCACTGTGGGAGCCGGTTGAAGCAAGGGCTTATCATAGTCCAGGATGATGAGGGCGTCGCTTGCGCTGTTCAGGCAGCGGCGCAGCCACAAGTGGGTTGTGTGGTCCGTGAGTCAGCTAGGGTAGCAGCGCAGTGTGAGGTCGGGAGCCAAGCGGCCACGGGGTAGAAAACCCGCTCTCGCAGGTCCAAGACAGTAGCGGCACAGGGGTCAGCACGAGGGCAGCGGCGGCAGTAGTCACTCAGTGCGGTAGCTGTTGGCTCAGGTAAAATCAGATTTTGGCGGTTCATGTGGCAAGTTCTTTGCTAAGACCACCGGATGGAGGCCGAATATGGGTTGTGAATCTGTGGGCAGAAAAGTGAAGCGCTGTGGCCAGGGAGCTAACGTTGGCACAAACGGCCCTGCGTCAACACCATGCAGCGATCACCATCCGGTGGCCTGGGATGAAAAGTGGCTCAGATTGGGTGGTCCATCCTGACGCTTGCAGCCAGCAGTCTAGCGGCCAGTGGCACGCATGCCATTTCGCCAGTCAAAGGCTCCACCACCCTTCTGCAGAGGCAGACTGTTTCTCTTTGACATCTCTCCCGGACCAGATGCTCATGCGCCTCGATACTCATGGCGCCAGCAGTCGTTCAGAGAGGCGATTGTAACTGAGACAACCAGTATGCGTACCTAACATCATACTAAGGTTGCCAGAGCTGACTCGTGTCCTGTACAAGTTGTTGGTACTGCAGTCCCTCCATTTCAAAATGGTTGACTCTGCACCATTCAGAGAACTAATGGCTAGTGCAGAGCCGAGATGGAGAGTTTCCAAGCATAATTTCTTTTCCCAAAAAGGCTTGTCCCCGTCCTGCACTTATAAATATGTAGCAACAGAAAGTGGGTCAGTCCTTGAGCTTATCGGTTTTGTTCCAATTGGTACGATGGCAGCACGGCGGACGTCTGGAGCTGTAACTTACGGCTTCAGGGCAAGTACATGTCCTTTTACGGGCCCAATTGGTTTGTGAATGTGCTTCCTGCCCAGGAACCTACACACTTGGACAGGAGTACGCCGCTTCTCCTCCACCCCCCCCCAAGTGTTGTCAAACTGCTGCTCCTGCGCCAATGTCCGCCTCCTCCTCACTCCACCACTCCAACACCATCTCAGCCTCCACAAGTAATGACGCGTCCATCATTACCACATGTGTAGGCACAGCGGTGTCACGCACAGTTGCTTACACCTAAGCTTGCCTCGCGGGCGAACGATGTCACACAGGGGCGAGGAACTGATCCGCAGTCATGCAGCAAGAAGAAATCGAGGTGTGGCTTTTCCGCGCCAAACTGCAAATCGGAACCATGGTGACGGGAAATGGGAGGAAACCATGGTGTCGCGCATGCAGAGGAGGGGATGGTCATCGCGCCCATGCATGGCGCACGTGTTCAAATCTGGTTGTAAAAAAGGTTCCTGAAGTATTCTACAACCGATGTCTTCAGAAACATTCTTGAAAATGGCCAGGAAACTGTTGCATGCACTTTATCCATTCGTACAAAGCCAGGAACACCCCCTCCTCGAGTTGCAGCGGCACAGAACGGCCTCCACAACACGCTCCTGATATTGCGATGTTTACAACCGCTGGAATTTCCAGCTCTGAACCATGTTGGACCGACTGTATGATACAGAGAAGGGCTCACATTAACAATTTTTTCGATGATCCAGCGGCAGAGCAGAGTAGTACTCCCCTGTTTAACTTTGATGTCAGCGACAGTGGCAGCTCATGCGTGACACGCCGTTTGTTGAGGGACACATTCGAGGAGGCCCACTGTTTATTTGTCAGTCGCCAGGACTACGGGAATGAATAACGTTCATATCACACTGCTTCATGTCCTGGAAACATGATTGGCTGAAAAAATCTGTTCTGGGCAGGGGACTGGAGAGTGTGGCGTCTACATCTCGTGGCCACATGAGTCCGTTGGGGACTGAAATGGAGGAGGAGGAGGAGGAGGACCATTGGAGAGAAAGCATTGTCTGTGAAATCGAGTGGATTTTTTCCCAGGTGACTAAGATGAGGAGGAGCAGGAGCAAGGGAGGAGGTGGATTGGAGATGCGGAAGACGAGGCAGATGACTCCCATAGCACCGTGGGGGGGCACCCCAAGTATTACAGTGGAAATGGTGGCAGGGAGCCCTCGGAGTCACTTGGTGCGATGTCCGCAGCAATGCTTATTTGCCTGGCTAGTGACAGACGAATAGTCAAAGCATCCGGCAGAGGGATGACTTCTGGCTCTCCACCCTATTGGTACACATCGCTACGGTTCAAAAATGGGAGCCTTTTTCCCAGCTATTTGAGAGGGAGAAGACATACTCAAATAAAAACTATAGGGAAATCTCCGTAATCAGTGGGCCGCTGCCTATGTGTGGGCATCTGGCCTCTTGACAGGTTCTGGACCGGGGGGTCCCTCAAGCGCTCACGTACTAATCGCCCGCCGGGCTCGGCCTGCTGGGAAGGTGGGGGGGGGTAGGAGCCGTACGCCAGCCTCCTATCAGAAGTAACCTAGTCTGGAGTCACTAATGAGCAGGCTTCCTTCACAGCCTAGTGAGGAGGGCAGTCACGTCTAGCAGCAGCAGAGCAGCAGGACCCTGGAGCATTCCCTGATACCAACAGGTTGTGGCCTACCTTGGATCCGCACCTTCTGCCACCCAGTTAGAAGATCCGCTGGACTAATGGCAGCAAACTGGATGTGTGGCCCGCAAACTTGCCGAGTTTGCCAGTGGAGAAGAAGCTGTCCTGCCCGGCCATGTAGTGTGGCATCAGAGGGGTGTTCGAGTGAGCGGGGGCCTCGTTACACCAGGAGAAACCGCTTGTCCTCGGGGAATATGTTGAGATGACTACCTTTGTTCAGATGAATCAGGCGTGGATCGGCCGGAATTTCCACACACCAATGACTTAGGCGTCCAGTCTGGGTTCAAACTACCCTGCCTCAGCACTATTCTGATGCCGCCTCCCGCATCATGATGACACACATCTGCTGATAGTTTCTCCATCTGGCCTCAACACCGTCTTTACCACGGGAACTGGTATTGCCATCCGCACCTCAACACTCTGTCAATTGTGCACTCTATGTGCTCATGCTGCTGATGCTGTTGCTGTTGCGTGGACTCCACACATGTGTCAATTGTGCACTCTGCGCCTGGTACTGTTTTGCCACCTCCAGTTATGGTCATTGTGCCACCTCTCTGAACCTCATGCTGTTGAATCCTGTCATCAAGTTAACCGCCTGACTCTTCTGTCATTGTGCCAACTGACCTGACTCATGCTGCTGCCCGCACGTGAGACCTTCCGCTCTCAGGTCATTGTTGACCGCTCTGTGGACCTTATACTATTTTGCCACTGCAGCAAGTCATTGTGCCACTCTCTGACCCTATGCTGCTGCTGGACTCATCGTCGTGCCCTCCACACTGTGTCATTGTGCCATCGTTGACTCTCAGGCTGCTTGCAGTGGCTGCTGCCGTGCCCTCCACACTGTGGCCTACTCCTGTTTTTGCCACCTCCAGAATTTGTAATTGTGCACTGTCTGACTCATGCTGCTGCCGTGGCTGACTCGCCGGTGCCTCACACTGTTTCATTCGTGCCACTGTTTCGGACTTATGCTGCTGCTGTTGATCCTTGCCGTGCCTCCACACTGTGTCATTGTACCACTCTATTGGCTACTCTTTTTTGCCAGCTCCAGAATTTGTCATTGTGCCAACTGCCTGACCTCATACTGCTGCAGACTGTGTCCTCCACTGTGTGATTGTGACAATCTGTGCCCATACATACTGTTTTTCACCTCCATAATGTCATTGTGCCACTGTTCTGACCTCATACTGCTGCTGCCGTTGACCTCCACACGGACTTTGTGGCCCTATGTGGCCTAATACTGTTTTGCCGCCTCCATAATGTCATTGTGCCACTGCCTGACCTATACTGCTGCCGCTTTGACCTCCCCCCAAACTTTGGGTGTGATTGTGCACTCTGTGCATAATACTGTTTTTCCACCTCCATAATGTCATTGTGCCACTGTCTGACCTCATACTGCTGCCGCCCCCGTGACCGCCACACTGAGTCATTTGTGCAAACTCTGTGGCCTAATACTGTTTTGCCGCCTCACCTAATGTCTTTGGTGCACTGGGGCCTGACCTCATTTTCTGCTGCCGCCTAGGTGACCCACCACACTGTGTGATTGTGCCACATGTGGCCTAATAATGTCTTGCAAGCCCTCCATATATGTATTGTGCCACTGTCTGACCTATATCTGCTGCCGCCGTGACCATCCACACTGTGTCGATTGTGCCACTCTGTAGCCTCAGATACTGTATTGCACCGCCTCCATTAATGTACATTGTGCCACTGTCTGACCGCATACCGTGCTGCGAGCAGTTGACATCTCACACGGCTAATCAATTGTGCCACATCTGTGGCCCTATACTCTGTTTTGCCGCACCTCCATATGTCATTGTGCCAACTGCCTGACCTCATATGCTGCCGCCGTGACCTCCACACTGTGTGATTGTGCCATTGTGGCCTTAATACTGTTTTTCCGGCCTCCATAATGTCATGTGCCACTGCCTGAACCTCATTAATGCTGCAGCCGTTGACCTCCACCAACTGTGTGATTGTGACGCACTCTAGGTGGCCTATACAGGTTTGCCACCTCCATAATGTCAATTGTGCCAACTGCCCTGACTCATAACTGCTGCGCGCCGTGGACCTACACTGTGTGATTGTGCCAACTCTGTGGATTAATATGTTTTCCGCCTCCATTATGTCAATTGTGCCACTTGCTCTGACATCATAATGCTTGCGCCTTCTCGTGACCTCCAACTGTGTGATTGTGCCACTCTGGTCCTAATACTGTTTTGCCACCGCCAGAATTGCCATTGTGCCACTGTCTGACCTCATTACTGCTGCCGCCGTGACCTTCCTCAATGTGCGATTCGTGATTGTGCCACCAAATATGTGCCCTAATAATGTTTTTCCGCCTCCAGTAATGTCATTTGTGCCAATGTCTGACCTCATTTATGCTGCCCGCCGTGACCTTCACACTGTATCATTGTGCACTCTGTGGCCCTTATACTGTTTTGCCGCCTCCATAATGTCATCTGTTGCCACTGACCTGACCTCATACTTGCTTCACGCCGTGACCTTGACCACACTGTGTATATTGTGGCCTCTCTGTGGCCTAATATGTTTGCCACCTCAGAATGCCATTGTGCCACCTGTCATCCGACCTCTATTACTGCTCTGCCGCCGTGACCTCCACACTGTGTTGATTGTGTACACCACTCTGTGGCCTAGAATTACTGTTCTTGCCGCCTCCAGAATGTCCATTGATGCCACTAGCCATGACCTCTTGCTGCTGCTGCCGTGACCTCAACACTGTGTAATGTTTGTGCCACTCTGTGGCCTCAATACTGTTTTTGCCGCCTCAGAATGTCATTTGTGACACCTGCACTGGAGTCATGCTTGCTTGTCTGCCATTCGTCACCCTCCACCACTCTTGTCACTAATGTTGCAACTGAGCTCTCACTTGTTTGTCAGTTCAGCTTTCGCTAGCGTGACCTTTATCAGGCTACATCCCGCTTGATTTTTTGGTCAGTTTTGCCCTTCTTAAGTGCCCAGGGAACGGAAATTTTATTAGTGAAGAGCGATTCTAAGAGGCGGGGCAGTTCATGTGGTGTCATACTAAAACACAACATTGTTATGAAGACTCCAAACCAAGCTCCCTATGCATATTTAAGCACTGGCACAAAGTTCTACAGCACCTGCAGGGCTCTGGGCAACAGCCTGGAAATAGTGTTTTTTTTAACGTGATTCGTGCCGAAAGTTAATTCGGACCGAAACGAATTTTGTCGGATAAATTCGCGAAGTGACTCTAGAAAACCCGGAATTTTGAAGAAATCTCGGCCTCATCTCTTAATTATGACTCATACATTGCCCACTATTGATTTATTTAATTTATTTATATGGTGCTGTTATATTCCATGGCGTAGCATATAAGGTCAAGTGAGTATATTCAGTAAAGAAGAAACTAGCTATTGGCTCATTTATACACAATTACATGTAAATGCTTTAAAACCTATTTTTATGCATATTCTAGTTGTGGCAATACATCTGCTGCTCATATCAAATTTTTATGCTTGTTACTAGCTATGTTTACTATGTTTGTTACTGATTACCTGAATAAACTAACTATGTGTAAGTAAAATACATTAGCAGATAGTGTTGATATCTAAATAACACATATCTATATATCTTATTTATTTATATTGCACCAACATATCCCTCAGTTGTATAGAGAGATTGCCATCTCTTTAATTGGTTTATGTCCCCATCGGGTCTCACAATCTAAATAGTAAACCAGTGTATTTTAGTATAGGAACAACTGGAGTACCTAGAGCAGGCCTGCACAACATACAACCGATGGGCCACTTACAGACCTCTGTTCTTATATCACAACAAAAGCCATTGAAAAGCATTGCAAAAGTTGAATTAAATAAAAAATTAACTACTACTTTAGATACAAGAGCCAGGTGTTTCAGGGAACAAGTGCAAAAAAGATTGCAGAGAAAACCCTGTGCAATCCCCTAATAGGATAAAAAGTGTTAATATAAAAGTGATCGCGCTCTGTTTCTGTATGGGGACCCTTTAATTTAAAGCATCCCCAAATAATCAAAATTTAAAAAATGAGCCACCCTGCAAATAGTTAAAACAGTGTAAAAAAACACCTGTAAAAGTGAAACTATTTAAAATATTTGTTTGCACTCTTAAAGGTGTTTTTTTTACACTGTTTTATACTATTTGCATGGTGGTTGCTATTTTTGGAATTTGATTATTTGGGCGGGTTGTGATTAAGTTGGTACCTTAACGGAACGACTTATCGTCTTTTATATATATACACAAAAATAAGCTCTTTTTCTTTGTTTTTAAACCCAAAAATTCCTCCCTTAGTCTTTTATCAACAGATGTAGAATTATTAACTTGACCATTAATGAAATACTGTGAATTGAGATATCACAATGCACCAGTTATATTAACTATTGCTACAACATGCCCTTGCACGATTTCAGTTCTCTTGTGAGAAAAAAGAGAAAAACTAATAGGGTAGCTACAAATTATACAAAAGGTGAGTATTACATTAATTGAGGTATTGGTCATGCTAGAAAGACCATGAGGCTCAAAATATTTGAATAATAATGTTTGACTTTTATTGCCCTTTTGTGTGCGCTGCGGGCTACTACTTTTTTAAAATTTTGAAAACCGATTCTTGCACCAAAATCCAAAAACCCCCACATTATCTTTCCATACACAAAAAACTTTTTGCTCAAAATCTGAAAAGAAAAGGATTTTAGCCCCAAAACCCCCAAAAAACGCATTATTGCACCAAATTCCCCTAAAAAAAAAAAAAAATATTTTTAGTTTTAGAAGCGAGATCATTTTTAGCGCCCAAAAATTTTTTAAAGTATTGATCTTAGCGCCCAAATCCGTAAAAAAAAACGGTTTTGGCGCAAAAATCTGTACAAAAAACTATTTTTTTTTTGTCGAAGCTGGGCACTTTTTTAGTGCCAAAATTGTTAAAAAATATGGATTCTAGCACCGAAACCGTAAAAAATGTATTTTTTTGCGTCAAAAGCTGACATTTTTAGCGCCAAAAAATCTGTAAAGTAAGTATTTTAGCCCAAAAAGCCAAAAAAAAGATTCTGGCGAAAAAATCCGAAAAAAAAAAATCGATTTTTGGGTCAGAAGCGAGATCACTTTATTAGCGGCAAAATCGAAAAAAAAAATTATTTAGTGCCAAAAAAACGTAAAAAAAGGATTCTTGCGAAAAAAACCCGAAAAAAAAAAAACTTTTTGGGCGTCAAAAGGGGAGAAAACCCTTTTTTAGCCCCCAAAATCTGAAAAAAAAAATTTTTGTGCCAAAAAAAAAAAACGGACTCTTTCGAAAATCCGGGAAAAAAGTATTTTTGGCGTCAGGATGGAAACGTTATTTGCGCCAAAAAATGTAAAAAAATTTTTTTTAGTGCCAAAAAAACGTAAAAAAACGGGTTCTTAGCCAAAATCCGTAGAAAAAAGTAATTTTGCCGTCAGGGCGAATAATGTTTTAGCGGCAAAAATCTGTAAAAAAAATTTTTTTAGTACCAAAAAATGTTTAAAAAAAAAGGGTTCCCCTTTGGCCAAAATCCTTAAAAAATTAGTTTTAGCGTCGTAGCGAGATAACTTTATTAGGCCAAAATATTTTAGAAAAGGATTTTAGCATCAAAATCTGTAAAAAAGACTGATTTTTATCCAAAACTGTAAAAAAAATTTTTTTAGCGAAAAAAAAATGAATTGGCCCCAAAAAAGTTAGCGCAAAAGGTACAAAAAAGGACACATAAACACTTGCATGCCAAATTTGATAAAATTAACCTTTGTTACCACCCATTAAAAGGGAACTTGGGTCTCTGGGGGGGGTTTTCATGAAAAAAGCGGCAAAAAAAAGCCCAAAAAACCGGGAAAAGAGTCCGGCGCTTTACATAACCTGTATTTAAAATTTTTGCCCTGCAATGGCGTTTTTTAGAGCATGTTGCAAAATACGCCAGTGGAAAATTTTGACAGAAAAAAAAAGCTCATGTAAAAAAACGCTGAAAAAAAGGACTTTTTCTGTTCAGTGTAGGCCCCTAGCCCAAGAGTGACATTCCAAAAGAAATTATATATAGCAGAATAACAGCTGCAGATTTTTCAACCTTGGTGAAAAACATATGGTCAAAATAAAACAACCATTTTTACAAAGGGGGAAAAAGAACAGCTCTTTTTTTGAAAGGAAGAATACATTTCACAATTCCTAGAGGTTTTAGTCTGAATGAGACACCCCAAAAAAGGCAAGGTCCTCAAAAATAATAAAAAAAATAAGAAATGCCCAAATAATACAAAGTGAATACACCAGAGAGTGTATGATTTTGAAAAAAAAATTCCGTCACAAAATTGTACGGACAAATCTTGGGTTTCAAAAAAAATTTAAATCCGTTATGGCAGTGGGAAAAAAACAACAAGGTTTGCCATGGCCTTAAACCTCTTTTACTTCAAACTTTTTTTTTTATTTCCAAAAGAACTCTTTAACTTTTCCTGAATGTGATAAAAAAAACCCCCAAAAAATTCAGTCCTTTATTTTGTTAAATATGCAGAGTTTCCCCCATTCCCCTGCAAGGAAATACGCTCGCACTCCTAAAATTGTCTCACACTGGCAAATTACCTTTCTGTTTAGAACACCCTAATTATAAAAT
>JAODAL010030034.1:0-50656 GCA_025379985.1 Phyllomedusa bahiana | reverse complement strand
GCAAAAAAATAGTGACCACGGGTTGGGCGAGGGTTCAGTCGTTGTGAGACTGCAATAGAGAAGATTTTTGTGTTGGTGAATATATCGATGGGGGGGTGAGCTCCCCCAGAAGTGCCGCCATTTTTAGGCCAATTTAAATACCAGTTTTTGCGATAAAAGATTGTAGAATTTTTTCGGCTTGGTGAAGTTTTAGAGAGGAATTTGAAAGTACGAGTTTCCCAGAGAGGACTTTGAAGGGGAACCAAAGCACCTACACAGGGGGAGGCCCCCCTTCTGATAAAGGGCGCTGGGGGTCCGGGCAGACAAAAATGGGCAAAGCGAACGCTGATTTGAGGCGATCAAATGTTCTTGGGCTTCTGGGGCCGGGATTTAGGGTTGGCATTTTTCTTCGAAAGGGGCCCCGGGGGGGCCCACGAGGGGAGAAATGTGGAAATAAATGTCTGTAAAATTTGCAAACCCAAAAAGCGTTGGTGAGGAAGGCCCCACTGGTCGAGGTCTTTGTAAGACTGCAGACAACTTCGAGGACCCATTGAAGGTCCTGATCCGAGACGATGTCCCCCCGGGAAAGGGAAAGAGGTGGTTCAAAAAAATTTCCCATTTGGATATAATGGGGGGTCACGGAGCATTTGGCACCTGGAGAGTGGGGGGGTGGTTTCCAGGTCAGGAGAGAAGTTTAGGATATATCTGGGGTAGACAATGCACAGAAAGAGGAGACGTAAAGATCTCATTGACAAAGTTCGGAACCACTGGAGCTTTGCAAAAGGCCAAAGGGCATAAAAAGATATTCAAAAGGGCCATTCTGGTATTAAAGGCCGTCTTCATCGTACCTTCACGGAAAAGAATCCGTTGTATGCCCCCCATAAATCCAACTTGGAAAAAAATGTTGTGCCATGAGGCGATCGAACGCTCCAAGACAGAGGCAGGGGGTATTGATTTTTTTAGTAAATTTTTTTAAGTCCCATAATCGATACGGGGCGGAGAGTTCCCCCCTTTTTTTTTTCAACAAAGGAAAACCGAATCCGCAGGCGAGGAAGATTGCGTATGAAGCCTTGCGGGTTCTCCTGGATATACTCCGACATAGCCTTTGTCTCCAGGACGGAAAAAGGGTAGACTCTGCCCGGGGAGGAGACATCGGTTTTCAGGTAATAGGACAATCAAACGGCCGGTGCTGGGGCAGATTTTTGGCCGTCTTTAGAAAAAAACGTCGGGAAGACCTGGTACTGAGTGGGCGACCCAACAGAGGGTTCGAGTCTTTTTAGGGCGGGCCCTAGGCAAAAGGAGTACCGGGGAAAGGGTCGCGGTGGCACGCGGGGCCCCCCAAGGGTGATTTCGCCCGTGTTTCCGTCCCAAGGTCGGGGGAATGGCTTTTCAACAAGGAAGGGACAGGGGGATTTTCCCCAAGAGGACGAGGCAGAACAGCATTTCAGAGTCTCCTTTTGTAGGGGCCCATTGCAAAATGAGGGGGGCAGTGCAGAACCCAATAGCGTCCTTTAGGCATTCGCCACTGACGGAGGAGACGAACATGGGTTTCTGCAGAGGGGTCACCGGGAGACGAAATTTGGAGACCACAGATTGGCTGACAAAATTTCCAGCGGACCCCGAATCAAGGAAGGCGGTGGCTTGGAAGGTGCTGTCCGGTGAAATTCCACAGAGTACGGGAATTGGTCAGAGGGGAGGGGCCCAACACTGACACTAGGGAGGGCCTCTCTGCGAGCCCTAGGGTGCGAGAGGTGCCCGGACGCACCAGACAGTCTCCAATGAAGTGGCCAGTACCACCACAGTAGAAGCATAGCTGCCTCAGACGACGCTGTGAGCGTTCTTCCTGGGTCAGGTGGGCTCTCTTGACCTGCATGGGTTCGTCCTCGGGAACCATTGGCTCAGGAAGTGGAGGTCGTTGGAACACGGGAGCCAGACAAGGTAGCCGGCGTGGTCGTGCGATCTCCCATTGGAGGCGCAGCTCTTGTTGTCTCTCGGCAAACCGAATATCAATTCGGGTAGTTAACCGAATCAGGTGGTCCAGAGCAGATGGCAAGTCCCGACCAGCGAGCTCGTCTTTAATATGCCCCCAAAGGCCTTGCCAGAAGGTTGCCACCAAAGCCTCATTATTCCAGTCCAGCTCAGAGGCTAGGGTGCGGAACTGCACGGAGTAGTGACCCACAGTGGAGTCGCCCTGACGGAGACGGAGCAGAGCTGCGGCAGCGGAGGAGGTGCGGCCGGGTTCCTCGAAGGAACCCCTGGAGGAAGGTTTGTAGATTCGCCGTCAAAGGATCTCCTCGGTCCCATAGCATAGTGGCCCAGGCCAGAGCTTCGCCCGCTAGGAGGCTAATTATGAAAGCCACCTTAGCCCGCGCGGTAGGGAATTGATGACCCAACATCTCGATGTGGATGGAGCATTGACTGATGAAGCCTCTTCGGGTCTCCATCATAGCGTGAGGGAAGCGGCAGATGCAGAGAGGGTCCTGGTGCAGGAGCAGATAGATCCATGGCTGCAGGAGCAACTGGTGCTGGAGTGGAGGCGGCAGCCGCAGGCGGAGGTAGACGGGCCGCAAGGTTCTGCATCATGCCACGAGCTGGTCAATACGCTGGCTCTGATGAGCGACGGCCGTCGTGACGTCCTGGAGTTCGGGCAGAGGTACCCTGGCGGAATCCATGGCCAGTTTGTACTGTAATGGTTCGGTGGATTCGTGGACCACCGCAAGCGATGTAGTTAAGCCACGCCAGGGAGCGGAGTCTAAGTAGCCCCGGTATTCACCAAGCCCGCCGCAAAGCGGGAGGGGACTTGCTGCGGCGTGAGGCTACCAGGTCACTACCCCTGACGTGACTTGCTTGCGATGGCGGCCGGGGTAATGCGAGGTACAGAATCGTAATCCAGAGGCATAGTCGGCGACATGCGGGAGGTCAGGACGGGCAGCAGAGGTTCTTGGTCAGAGACAGAAGGTCAGGGCAGGCGGCAAACAGGCAAGGTCAGGAAACGTAGCGGAACGGACTGGTACATGGGTAATCAGACAGGACTTCCAACACTCTCAAGACAAGATACGCACACCAACAATCTGGCAGAGAGTGCTGTGGGCGTATTCCTTATATAGGACCAGCGGCCGGCAATAGACTAATTACCGGGACGCTGGCCATTGAAATCCAGACCAGCCATCGCGCGCGTGCCCTAAACGGCGGGATTGCACGCGGCGGCCAGGACAGGCAGGAGCAGCGTGCACAGATGCGTGGATGGGTAAGTGAGCCGGCGCCAGGGACCGGGCAGCAGGGGGATGGTTGCGGGGAGTCGCGGCACCCGCGCCTGCCCCCATGACAGAATCATTGTCAAAACGCATTAATGCAGTCACACAAAATATTAAATATGGCTCTAATAGCACCACAAATTCATTCACCAATATTATGAAACATATCTTTGTATTTGAAGTGAATTTTTTGTTTGATTTTCACATTAATTTCTGTGGGCAACAAAACTTTGTGAGAGCACCATATAGGTGTGTAGGGATTTGAAATGGCCTTTTTGCACCCCACAGGCATCTATATATCACAAGGCATTATGGGAAAAGACTTGAAAGTTTAAACGCTTTCCATTGGATGTAACAAATCCTCAAGTCGCTTGTGACTCTCTGAACATTGGAAAACAAAAGGAATTCAAGCCAGGCCAGTGTTGCTCATCTGCAGACAGCTGTTTCTTAATTTTTACTGCTCCTCAGTGCATAGCAAAGCTTACTGACTGGCTGGGTGGGAGGCAATGAGTGGATCAGAAAGGGCAAAAAAACCCAAAACAGCTGTCTGCAGATGAGCAACACTAGTCTGGGTTTAATTCCTATCGCTTTCCAAGAGTCACCAGCGAATTGAGGATTTGTTACATCCAACAGAGGGTGCTTGAGCTTTCAGCTCTTTTCCCATAATGCCTTGTGAAATAAATATTTCTTTCATTCATCTTCAGTAAATGTAGTTGTTTCTGCAGCAGGTGCATGGATTTTTATCGCCCTTATTCAGATATTTCTACAACGAATCTGCCGGTGTGAACATACCCTAGTAGTTAAGTCAATATTTATGATGTACCTACAATAAGCAACTAGCAATTTTATATTTAGGTTAAACTGAATATTTGGGATTTATCTGTACATAATATTTAGTATTGGACTTTCTAATTTCAATCAAATGTTTTTTTTTTTAAATAAAAAACTTGAATACTCATATTTTGACATTTAGATAAGTGTATAACTAGAAAAAATACCTATGTTGTTAACCATGACATTTCAATCACTTAACTGTGAGAAGTTAGTAACTCTGTATTTAATAAAATGGGCTCAAGATGTCTTGATCCTTGCTTTTGCAGCCAGGGCATTTTGTCACGCCCACTTAAACTATTTATGGAAAGATAGGTAATGGACTAAGAGTGCTCTGAAAGCTATTTTAACATACAAAATATATCTTAAATGGGCAGGCAGCAAATCATGTTTGCTAAAGGGCTGCTGGATCAACTGACTCTTGGCCTTTTGATAGCATCTTTGAAATGGAAATAGCCATCTGCTTGACCTTCTGTTCAATGACCCTTTTTGTACAAAGTCAAACTGCAATGACTTTACTGCTGCAATTCACCTACGTAACATAAACTGATTTTCCTGTGTTTTTATTTGCACTCCTATCGATCCATTTTTTCCTTTTCTTCAGCACAACACAAAACAAAATAATTCCAGCAAAACCAATGACAGCAAAATGGAGAATGAGGTAATGAAATCCAGCTCATTAGGTAACCAACAAAATGATACCATGTTCCATGTTTGGTTTGTTCAAGTATTAGCTACAAAGCAAATGATGCCTTACAATTTCATTGTGTTGTACAATGCTTGATTGCCTAAAACAAAAGAGGACAAACAGTTAAAATAAAGACTTGAAATAAAAGTGTGGAATTCTCTTTCATATGTCAGATAACTCTACTACTGACCATTGTAGCAAAAACAAAGCAATGTCAAACATTTATTGACATTTTAAATGTATGGTTTCATGAGTTTTATAGAACATATTATCCAGAAGTGCAACTGGGCTTCTGTAACAAATGCCTCATCTATCATGAGCCATTTGTAATACTGGTGTTTTCATATGTGCAGGGGGGCATTTGGGTCAAGGTGTGACTGCTACCTCCATTCCTCTTATAGCTACACCCCTGATAGTATATTGTCATGGCCAGCATCTAACTGATAGTATCCACGGACTCTAGTTGGTACTGGTGGCTTCCTAGCACCTCGACTGTTGACATGAAATAGGTATTTTGAGTATTGACATGTATGACATTTTCACAGTATGCTGGAAAGATGTCTCATTAGAGGATGCGGTCAAATACACTATAATGGAAAATCCTTTGCACATGTGTATCATGCTTCTCTTCTTTTTTTCATCAAGTTCTATCAGGTTCACCACCTTTTAGATATTAATGACATATTTTAGAGCTATACAGTCTATTATTGGAATAGCCCTTTAATGTGAGATGCTCAGCCGGCTAAGGGCGCGTCCACACTGCACAGGACAAATACCGGACGGTATTTGTCCTGTTTTTCAGCTGCCCTGCGGACGCGGGGGGGGGGACGGCTTTTCTCCGCGATGAGCGCAGAAAAGCCCTCACCCTCCACATTGACATGCACAGATTCCATCCGGAAACCGGACGGAAGAATGTGCATGTTCAATGTTTTGTGGCCGGACCACGGGCGGAAAAACCGGCTGACGGAAAACCTGTGCAGTGGGGACTGCTGCACGGGTTTTCCATAGAGCACCATTGTGGTCTGAAAAACCGCAAACCGGCTGAAAAACTGGCCGAAAACCCGTGCCGTGGGGACATGCCCTAAGTGTTGTTACTGTCAGTTGAGGAAAAGGTGGTCTGCTCCATTGATATCTTCATATGGGTGGAAGGGAGGTGTGTGAGCCATGTTAACTACAGTACACTCCTGGCATGGGTCTAACTATGGCCAAAGAGATCATATCAGCTGCTATGAGGCCCATAAGTTGAAGGGACCAACTTAGATTTGAGAACCTTTTAGCAGAGAATGTTAATGGTATCCTTTTGCTATCTAGTATTTCTTTGTGGGTTCCCTGGTATATTGTGCTATTATTTATACTTTTAAGATTGCTACTTACACTGTTAGTTCAGCCTTCTGTCTTTAGGTGATGGGATCCCATCTCATCTTACTGTGAGATCTTATTAATTCTAGTTATACCTCTAACACCTGGTGATGGTATATTCATATTTACACATTGTTTTCTGATTATTTGTTTTTTTAGTTTGGATTTTTTTGCACATGACTTAAATTGTGCAAATAGTTTGGATCAGTTTTTCAAAAAACCTTTTTGGATCCTTTAGAAAAACAAATAATGACCTAATTCATAAAAATATGCATACTTTCCCACTTCTTAAAAAATAAAATTTAAAAATGTAAAACTGTGAAATGTGTGAATGGAACTAGTCTGAACTATTCTGGACTACAGTGATAGTCCACATTGCTTGTTACTGGTGGGAAATAGCCACACTACCTGAATTATGACAATCTTCTTACAGTGACATAGCAATGCATTTACACTGCCTTTCTACTACCTTCCTATACTACCGCTATACATGGTGGACCCCTGGATAGAGAAGGTCTGGTGCTGCTTTTTAGAAAGAATGGCAGAGAAAGACAATGAGAAACATGGGGCAGATTGTTATAGTGAAGTGCAGTCTTGTACAGAAGCTGTAGGATTGGCCCAAAGAATCAACTCCACTGATGGGCCCCAAGAATCAAATCCACTGGTGGGCCCCAAGAATCATCTCCACTGATGGGCCCCAAGAATCAAGTCTACTGCTGGGCCTCAAAAATCAAGTCCAGTGGTGGGCTCCAGGAATCAACTCCACTGGTGGGCCTCAAGAATCAACTTCATTGGTGGGTTCCAAGAATCAAGACCACTAGTAGGCCTCAATAGCTAATCTAACTGGTATGCCCCAAGAATCAAGTCTACTGGTGGAAAGCAAAAAATCAAGTCCACTGGTGGACCCAAGGCATCCCAGAACGTCACCGATTATAGTTGTATTATTATGACATATAACATCATAGTTATTAAGCAGCCCCACAAGTTTTACATATTTGAATGACACTTTAGTCTATCTAAAAAACGTGTTGTGGCCTCTCTTCAATTTATTTCCTAACATTCACCACTCCTACACTTTACAGAATGGCATTGTTCTGCATGGTACGCTGCATTCTTCATTGTTGGGCAGTATGCTGCATAGTAAACTATTCCTTCAATACCTGCCACAAGCTTGGTTCAATTTCACAGGAAAGCTAATAAACCTATCAGTAAATTTTGTGGACTGTTGGAAAATGGTGGAGAAAACCCACACAAACACTGAGAACATGTTAACCCCGGCTGTTATTTTTTGTTGGATTAGAACCCATTATACTTTAAAGCAACAGTGCTAATTACTGATTTTCATTGTGCTGCTCAATAACGTTATATTAGTATAATAGAAAACATATAGCTTTTTCATTTGATATCTTTAAGAGGTTTTGTAGAAGTGTTGGTGATAATAATAAGAAAGTTATACACACTATTCACACAAAATTCAGCTTTGTGAGCTGGTTGCTATTCTTAATATATGGATTAAATGATTTTTTTACCCTAACCCTGCATTTTGTTCCTTTGACATTGTCCTATAACCTGTGATGACAGTGGAGAAAAATTCAGAAACAAACTGTACTTTGCAGTCCTCTTAAAGTGTACATCTCCCTGTCTGTTTTGTGCTTCTTGTAAACTATGATACAATCTTTGACTACATGGAATATGATGATCTATATAATTAGCCCAATGGATCCTATAATACGAAGTATGCCTGGGTTGTTTCAGTCTTTAGAATAACATTAGCATGATATTTAGCAACTTAGGGCATGTCCCCACTGCACAGGTTTTCGGCCGGTTTTTCAGCCGGTTTGCGGTTTTTCAGACCGCCTGAAAAACCGGTCGAAAATGAGCACAATTGTGCTCTATGGAAAACCCGTGCAGAAGTCCCCCCGGCGCGGGTTTTCCGCCTGGCAGACCGGCGAAAAGACATTTAACATGCACACTCTTCCGGCCGGTTTCCGGCCGGAACATGTGCATCTCAATGGGAGGGGGGAGGGCTTGTCTCCGCTCATCGCGGAGAAAAGCCGCCCCCCCCGCGGCCGTGGGGACGGCCACAAAACCGGCCGGTATTTGTCCACTGCCATGTAAACGGCCCCTTACAGTGCATAACTATTCACAGAATAGGTATAGCTGACTGGTACTGCTGTTGACCCAGTCATCTCAATCAATTTCATACAGCCCTGTTGAAAGCCTCACTGCAGGGAACATCTGGTCCACCAGAGAAACAGGGGATCATATGGTAGGGACGAGCACTGATATAATTTTGGGACCCAGCCCTATAAAAGACCATGTAGTTCAGAAGATAAACTTATTGGATGCAAAACTGTCTCTGCAGAAATTTATGTGCAGCTGGCATTAACAGGAATTAGGACTCGCTAATTAAATATCCTATATGTGCATTGATAACAAGCCCATTTATAATTAAGCACAAATATTAATATTCTTTAAAATAAGGTGGTAGGGCTCCAGAAGACTTAAGGCATCCCAGACACAGTTTTTTGTGGTTTCTTCAGCAGCATTAGATTGATTCCAGCACGGGTTCAGTTCCAGCACGGGTTCATGAAGGATCGGTCCTGTCAGACTAATCTCATCAGCTTCTATGAGGAAGTCAGTGCTAGACTGGATCGGGGTGAGGCACTGGATGTCATATATCTAGATTTTTCTAAAGCATTTGATACGGTGCCACATAAAAGGTTGGTAAATAAAATGAGAATGCTTGGACTGGGGGAAAATGTGTGCAAGTGGGTAAGTAACTGGCTCACTGATAGAAAACAAAGGGTAGTAATTAACGGTACATATTCAGACTGGATCGCTGTTACTAGTGGGGTACCACAAGGGTCAGTATTGGGCCCTATCCTCTTTAACATTTTCATTAATGATCTTACACAGGGAATACACAGTAGAATATCGATCTTTGCAGACGATACTAAGCTCTGTAAAGTAATCAACACAATAGAGGATAATATGTTATTACAAAGGGATCTGGATAAGTTGGAGGCCTGGGCAGGGAAATGGCAGATGAGGTTTAACACTGATAAATGCAAGGTTATGCACATGGGGAAGAGAAATCCATTACATGATTACATGTTAAATGGAAAAACACTGGGTAAAAGTGACATGGAGAAGGACTTGGGAATCCTGGTGGACAGTAAACTTAATTGTAGCAGCCAGTGTCAGGCAGCAGCAGCAGCCAAAGCAAATAGGATCATGGGGTGCATTAAAAGGGGCATAGATGCACATGATGAGAACATTATTCTCCCATTATACAAGTCACTGGTTAGACCACACATGGAATATTGTGTACAGTTTTGGCACCAGTGCACAGGAAAGACATTGTAGAGCTTGAACAGGTACACAGGCGGGCAACAAAAATAATAAAAGGACTGGGTGGACTACAGTACACAGAAAGATTGGCAAGATTATGGTTATTTAGTTTAGAGAAAAGAAGGCTTCGGGGGACATATATAAATATGTTTAAATACATCAAAGGTCAATATAGAGATCTCTCCCAAGATTTATTTATACACAGGGCTGTATCTAGAACAAGGGGGCATCCTTTACGTCTTGAGGAACGAAAGTTTCTACATAAACATAGAAAGGGATTCTTTACTGTAAGAGCAGTGAGACTATGGAATTCTCTGCCAGAGGGACTGGGCCTGGTGTATTCAATAACCGAGTTCAAAAGGGCTTGGATGCATTTCTGGAGCGTAATAATATAACAAGTTATAGTGACTAGGAGTCAGGAGAGGGGTCATTGATCCAGGGATTTTTCTGATTGCCAGATTGGAGTCAGGAAGGAATTTTTCCCTAAAATGAGGACAATTGGCTTCTACCTCATTGGGGGTTTTTGCCTTCCTCGGATCAACACCTTAGCACAACAGGCTGAACTAGATGGACGACTTGTCTTTTTTTTAGCCTTACAAACTATGAAACTATGAAACTATGAAATACTGGGATATTGCTTTTTTTTCTCAGGCATAATACATTAATGTGACTAGATACCCATGAAAAGTTAACAGCAAGTTGGTAGAATAACATTCCAAATGAATCTGATTTAATACACTTTATGTTGTTATTATTATATGCCACTTATTTTCTATGACTATTATTTGGTTATAATAATGTAGTTACTTTAGTTTGTTTCTATATGCACATGGACAAAACTTTGGTACCCTTCCATTAAAGAAAGAAAAATCCACAATGGTCACTGAAATAACTTAAACTGACAAAAATAATAATAAATTTAAATTTGATGAAAATCAACTAATGAAAATCAGATATGGCTTTTGGGTTGTGGATTAACCAAAATATTAAAAAAAAAACAAAACTAATGAACCTCTTCAAACAATCACTGCAAACAATTGATATAACTCTCAATGAGACCTCTGCATATGTCACAGGATTTGTCACCTTGTGACAAATGCTTAGCTTCTTATAATTTCCCCTTAGGACCCTTTGCATATGTCCACAGGTATTTGGGTCCACGCCTTGTGAGCAAAATGCTCTAGCTATCTCGGGTGTGAAAGGTGCCTTCTCCAGATGTTGCAGCTTCTTTCACAGATGTTCAATAGAATTTAGAGCAAAGGCAAATAGCAGGCCACTTCAGAATAGACCAGTATTAGATGTTTAGCTATTATTACATGTTTTTAGCTATGTGCTTTTGGTCATTATCCTGTTGGAGGACTTATGACCTGTAACTGAGTCCAAGCTTTCTGACACTGGGCAGCACATTTCACTCCATAATGCCTCAATAGTCTTTAGATTTAATTGTACCCTGCACAAATTCAAGACGACCATGTGCCAGATGGAAAAAAACAGCCCCAAATCATAAATGAACCTCTTTCATGTTCCACAGCAGGTAAAATGTTCTTTTCTATAGAATCTATGAACATAGAGTTGATGTAGCTTTCCAAAAAGGCCTCAGTCTTGTCTCATCAGTCCAAAGGAAATTTTCCCAGAAGTTTTGTGGCTTGTTAATATGCATTTTGGCAAATTCCAGTCTTGATTTTTTATTACTTGCTTTCAACAGTGGTTTCCTCCTTGGTTGTCTTCCATTAATCTGACACTGACATATGTTGATCTTGGAGTTCACCTCTTATCTCTTTAGACGTTGTTCTGGGCTCTTTGGTTACCATTCATATTATCCGTCTCTTCAATTTGTCATCAATTTTCCTCTTGCAGCATATTGAAGAAGGTTGGCTACAGCTTCACAAAGTTTAAACTCTTGAATAATTTGTGCAACTATAGTAACAGGAATATACACAACTTTTTACTTGTCCAAGCACGGTAAAAGATCCAGCAGGTAAAATTCACATATCTTTTTTTCCATATTACAAACGTACAAACACGTGAGGAAACATCTGTGTTGAAGCATCAACTGACGTGTTTCAGGTTCTACCCGAACCCTTGTTCACAGTAGCACAGTTGCGATATATTTATACTGGTGGGCTGCTGGTACATCTGTGCAGGATCACATTAAGAGCTCTGTGTTCAGAACTTCACACATATGTTTTACCTCCTGAGGGGTGAGTGCTACCAAGACTTTTGTTGATTTATGCTAAGATTAACAGGAATATACAGCTTTTTGGAGATGACTTAACCTTTTGAGCAGTCTTAATCTTTAACATTTTTGTCAATCATTTTCTTTTAAATATCCTGAGCCAAATTTCTTCTTAGCTTCCTTTGGTCCATGTTCAGTGTGGTACACACCATGATACCAAACAGCACAGGGATTACTTTTCACCCTTTAAATAGGCATACTGACTGATTACAAGTTTGAAGACAACTGTGATGCTAATTACACACCTTAGTTTAACATGTCCCTGTAGTCAAATTATTTTCAATCTTTTTTAGGGGTACCGTTGTTTTTGATCAGGCCAGTTACATTCGTTTTTTTTATTTTTTCATTTTTCGGTTGAACCACCATTCAAATGCAGTGTCTGATTTTCATTAGTTGATTTTTGGTAAATTTAAGTTTATTATTGCTTTGGACAATTTAAAGTTATTCAATGACCATTGTGAGTTTTTCTTTCTGTAATAGAAAGGTACCAACTATTTTGTCAACATGTGTTTGGATTCAACTTTAGAAAATAGAATGTAGGCAGAAAACTGATAAATAAAGTATAATAAAAAGCAACAATACACATAGTACAACAATAAATAAAAAGTTGGTTGAAAAACACTGATGGGGATAACAAAAGTGTCAATCTAATGGGCTAAAACCCACATTTACTGAAAATGGCATTACTTATACCAGTCTTAAAAAAGATAGTTGGGATGATTCGTGTCAAATGTTTATTATTGCACAAATCAAAGTATTTTGTGCCATTTTCTGGCTTTCTTCTTAATACATTAGTCTTTAACTAGAGTACCATACCCACTCCTTGAAAAACATGTCCACTTTTCTGAGAACTTTTCACACTTGCTGAGTGATGTGAGGTTACAGATGATTGTACAAATTCTGCCTGTGCCATGACTTGCAGTTTTTTTTAGAGTACAAATTATGCCAAAAGTGACTTAAACTGGTTAAACCATTAGTCCTCTTTCCCTGGACTACTGATATTACACTCAGTGATCAGATATACAATTTTAGTGAAGAAGATATTCATATAACAGTTTATTGTAGCTTCCTTTATCTATTACCAAAAATGGCCACAAACACTACCACATAAAAGTAAAAAAAACAAACAAAACAACATATTAATATTTTATAACTTCATGTGATTCTACTGACCAACGGGATACGTGGCCTAAATGCTTTAAGGAACACGCTTATACAATTTCAGCAGAAACTGCATGACAAACTTGTTGTTGATGTATTCATGTTGATGTTTTAAAATAACTTTGCCAGGCTACCTCCCAACAAATGTTTGGATCCCTGGCAGTGTCTTGTTGTATTTGACATGTTTTATCCTTTACTGTTCATGCTTGATAGTTTCCATGCTCCTTTTAGAGCGATTATGTTATTATTAATACTGTACATGACAATAATCATGCATTTAGTTATTTGTTGTACATAAAATGTTGTGTAAGATGTGGTTTTAGTAGTATAAGTAAATTAATTTTGGCAAAGGACATGTCTAGGTTCAGATACTAAACTATGTTTTGGAAAATGCTCTTTGTGGCAATGTGCCCAGCCTTGGAGCTCATGCACAGAACAGTTCATAATTACATCATAACTCAATCTGAAAGTAGTTTGTTCCCAATAAATCTACAACTGAATTAGTATTTTTTAAGTACAGATTCATGTCATCAGCTATACAGTATGAATATAACATTTCCTGATTTTTCCACAGAAATGATAGCTTAAGGTCTGAATAGAAATTAACAATTAGTATACAAACAAGCCTACAACAGCACTACTTTGTCCTCTAGATTGATAATTTGAACTTTTAAAGTGTGTCATCAGAAACGGACCTATTGTTTAACTCATGTTTTTATGTTAAACACATTTTTTAAGAATGTTTGGTTATTATTTTTTTCTGCATCACTATCAATATTTAAAAAAAATCCTGAAATCCTACATTTTTTTTACTTTGACCACTAAGCCTAATAATAGTCTGATACCTCCTATTCTGCAGAGAGCACTTTTTAGCAGTCTTTTTATAACCACAGGAAGGATTACACTTCAAGGTAACATCAATGTATAGGTAAGAAAGAATCCACCTTTCACAATAGGAGATGATAGGAGATTGTCATAGGTCCCCCTCTCTCCCTCCCTGCACAGACTTTTTCCCAGGTTACAGAGCATGCCTAGAAAAGTCTCTGATAGAAGTCATTGGGTCTGCTCCTGTTCACAGGCTTTTATGTTCATGTGGCTGTGGTAAAGCATCTCTAAATGCTGTTAGAAGCAGCTCAGGCAACAAGGCTGCCCTCTTAATCATACACAGACAAAAGAATTTAAAAAAATCTACAATCAGAAAATAGAAACCGCTAAGAAGAAAAGAATATGTATCATTATCTTGATTTAATTAGTAAAAAAAATAGTGGTGATAAATTCCATTTAAGAGTCCATAAAGCTAGTGTAGTATGGACAACTCCTGGGATGTCATCAATTTTTAGTGTGTTTTTCTTAATATTAGATTTAAATATATCTTAACAAATATTTTATGGCCTTAAAACATAATTTTTGTTTTCTTAAATTTATCAAGACTCATGAGTTTGTCGTGAATGATTATGTACCTATATAAATTTTGTACTGACTTTGCATATACAAATATATATTTGTAACAGGTGATTAAAGTATCATACCATAGACATCTGTATGTTAAGTTATCTGTTACAATGAGAAAAGACACAGGGAAAAAGTATTGGACACATACTATAATGAGAGGTGCAAAAAGTCATGAAAAGTCATGACACCAGCTGAAATCTATCAGTAATTAGAAGGCAATTCTGCCTCTTATTATAAAATAATATAAGCTGGTTCTATTGATGGCCTATAAAAAGGTGTCTTATTACCAAGGTGTCCCACAAGAAACATCTCATCATAGGTAAAACCTGTAAGCAGTCTCAAGACCTTTGCAACCTTATTGCTGCAAAAAATATTGAAGGCATTAGTTACACAAGAATTTCTAAACTACTGGAGGTTCCAGGGAGCACTGTTGAGGCCAGTGGTGAAAAGAACATAATTTCCACATAAACCGTCCACAATCAGGTGCACCCCCCATGATTTTAGACAGACGAGTGAAAATAATTATCAGAAGAGTTGTTCAAGAGCCAAAGTCCACCTGTGAAGAGCTACAGAAAGACCTGGAATCGGGAACAATTGTTTCAAAGAAAACAATAAGTAATGCACTTATACTCCATGGTTTATATGCACGCTGACCACGTAAGACTTCATTGCTGAACAAAAAGCACATTCAAGCACGTTTAAAGTTTGCTCAACAACATTTAGACAAGCCTGTGAAATACTGGGAGAATATAGTCTGGTCAGATGAGACCAAAGTTGAACTCTTTGGATGCCATAATACACACCATATTTCGAGGCCAAAATGTGATGCATATTACCCAAAAATCACTATACAAGCAGTGAAGTTTGGATGTGGGAACATCATGATGTGGGGCTGTTATTGGCATATGGCACTGGCAAACTTCAGATAATTGAAGGAAGGATGAATGGAACACTGTACAGAGACACTTGATAAAAATCTGCTGCCATCTACCAGGATGATGAAGATGAAACAAAGGCGGACATTTCAGCAAAACAATGATCGCAAATACACAACCAAGGAAACTCTCAATTGCAAACAGAGGTTCAATCAGCTCACCTGAATTCTGTGCAATGGTCATGCCCTCAACAACAGGAAAGATTCAAAACAATGAATTGACTGGCGCCAGTACTGGTGTTGGTCAATCCATTGTTTTGAAACACTCAATTAGTTCCAGAGAAAGAAAATAAAAGTGTTAGAATGGCCCAGCCAATTACCTGACCTGAATCCAATAGAAAATCTATGGAAGGAACTAAAGCTCAGAGTTCATAGGAGGAGCCCACAGAACCTTCAGGATTTGAAGAGTGTTTGTGTGGAAGAATGGGCTAAAATCCCACCTGAGCAATGCATGCCAGAGGAGGTATCTTGCAGCTATCATCAGCTGCAAAGACTTTTGTACACCATATTAAATACATTTCAGTAAGGGTGTTCAATACTTTTTCCCTGTGTCATTTCACATTATTACAACTTAATTTATAGATGTTTATGGTTAAATTTCTTTGCCTGTGTGGATTGGATGGGTTGTTATAGACATCTGGTGAGAATTTTATGTCAACAGCACCTTTAGAAATATATTTACTTAGAAAACTGATGACATGTTCAATACTTATTTCACTCGCTGTAAATATACATATATTGAGGTACATTTTCTGGTTCTACCAAAAAGTGTATGTTTGTGGGAGGCATGCAGTACAGCACAATGATTCTAAATGCAAGATAATCAAACCCTTATTTCCTCAAATAGGGAGTTTGGAGTTGGATGTACCCATGTTTGCATGTGCAAAGTTCTCTCTATTCATGTGCATTATAGTTGTGGTCATATCTCCAGTTTTTACCTGTGCTTGACATAGTCCAACCCACAGCTATTGAACATTTATATCAGATGAAGATGACCTACTTGTGTAAAATAAGATAACACATGTAAAGTGCTTTTTTAAATTGTGTGTGCATATTGACTTCAATCACATTTACATGCTATAGGCGAAGATGTTTTTTAAGCCTTTTAAAAGTATAATTAATAATAATCTTTCTTTTTATAATCTCAAGCACTTTATCCCTTTATAGCATCAAACACCATAGCAATTTACAACGCAGGGGGCATAGGTACAGACAAAACTGAGCAAACAAGAGGTGTGAGGGCCCTGCTCACTACAGCTTACAATCTATATGTAAGTAGTGGTGAGACAAAAGGTGAGATGTGCTGAATGTGTTCAATGGTCCAGTCATTTCCCATAAATATGGGGAAGCACACAAAAATGGATGAACCTGACACCCAGACAGTCCATTTATATAATGATAAGTGGATGTAAGTGCCTAAGAGCATGGAGAAAATCTGTGATTAAAAATATTAGGCTAGTGTAAAGAAGATAGCACTGTCTACAGAGTGATAGTCTGAATCATGGTGGCTATCTCACACCTAACCAAATATGCCATAACACGCCCAAACTGCTCCTGCCACTATGCTATAAAACAATGGCAAAAGAAAAATAAGCTAAAATGTATAATCCAATATATAAGTGCACCTACCATATCTAACAGTCAGTGGTCCACATTTATCTTAACCGAATAAGGTACAGAAACCAAAATATCCCTTACAAAGTTCCAAAGCCCAAACACCTTAATGCATGGGCAATACTACAGTTCTTCAAGGAACATTAAGAAAAATCATATCCATTAGATACCTATGTAGATAGAAAAAAGCATACTCAAAAACAAAGTAAAAAAGTGGGTACTTGCATGTCCTAAAATGTAGTGATATCCCAACTCAAGAATTGCAACACATGGTATGATGACCAAGAAGAAAATGATGCTATTACATGAAGGTCACGACATTTGGTAGGATGACTGGCCATATGGGATCTAGACTCTGGTAGCCCTCTCATGGCTGCTTGGTCAGTTCTGTGATTTTACTTTACTGTACACTGGAATCAGATTTTTATGGGTTTGATTTATATACAGCTCTGTGGAAGAAAGTGGTGCCTTATAGGTGATTAATAGAATTAATAAATCATTTTTGCCTGTATGTTTATATAAGTACCAAGTAAATATGGTTTGTTTAAACCACCTCCAATTTTAGAGGTTTTCAACTAAAATACTAAGCACAATAAAACTGGATGTGTACTCACAACTACTGATCTACTATTGTAAGGATTCTCTATGTAGGACAAAATCCTTTAATAAATAGTTGCCTGTCACTTTGAATGACCATATTGAGAGACTGTTCAGTAAACATGGTATGGTGTATGTGGTATGTATGTGTATAATATACAGTGATCCCTCAACAAACAATGTCAACTCCTTAACGCCGTGGCCTATTTTTTGTCTTTCACGTTCATTTTCCCTCCTTGCCTTCTCAGGGCCATAACTTTTTTATTTTTTCATCTACATAGACACATGAGGGTTTTTATTTTGTGGGACAAGATGTACTTTCTAATAGTGTCATTCATCGCACCATAGAATATATTGGGCAAAAAAATTGTAAGTGGGGCAAAATGTGAAACAAATGTACTTGTGCCATGTTTGCGGGTGTTTTGTTTTTACGGTGTTAAATCTTCAGTAAAAATTATGCATTATCTTTATTCTACAGGTTGATATGAATCCAGAAATACCAAACACGTACAATTTCCATTATGTTTTGGTACTGTAAAAAAAAATTCAAAACATTTACTATTTTTTAAATTTGCACGGCTATGCTATTTTGCGACCAATAACTTTTTCATACTAGCACCTATTGCCTTGAGTGAGGGGCATTTTTTGTGGGCTGAAGTGTACTTTTTATTGCTACCAGTTTGGAATACATGCAACGTCTTTGACTAAATTTATACCATTTTTTTAGGAGACGTGAAATGACTAAAAGAACGAAATGTTGGCGTTTAGATTTTTTTTCTTCTACGGGATTCAGTGTATGGGATAAATGATATTATATTTTAATAGACTGGACTTTTTCGGATGCAACAATACTGAATATGTGTAACTTTTTTATTTTATTTTTTTATTTATAAAATGGCAAAAGGGGGGGAACTTTTAATATATATTTTTTTTACACTTTAAAACTTTTTTTTTTACTTTAACTTTGCTTCACCACTAGGGGGTGCGATTGTTTATACAGCCTAATGCATTGTAATACAAAGCATTAGGGCAGGCATCCTCAAACTGCGGCCCTCCAGCTGTTGGGAAACTACAATTCCCATCATACATTTATATGATCCAAAACAGTGGGAATGATGGGAGTTTTAGTTTCCCAACAACTGGAGGACCGCAGTTTGAGGATGCCTGCATTAGGGTGTACAAAGATGGCGATCTTACTACTTCCTGCCTGGGGCAGGAAGTAGTAAAACAGAAAACATGGCAGTGATGGAAGCCTTCATAGGGCTTCCAGCTGCCATGTTAATCATTGGGGAACCCATTATTATGCCGCAGGCGCCCCGATCGAAGTGAGGAACGGTGCCATGGCGTCTACGGGGTTAAACAACGCAGGACTGTGCCGGCACTCTCCTGCACTATTACTGCAGAGAATTAGCTGCAATTAGCAGGTAACACTCAGCAGCTATGTAGCGGAATTACAGCGTGATCCCGCTACACAGCCCCTTACTGGCACTAGGACGTACTCATATGTCCAATGCCGGTAAGGAGTTAATTCGTTCCTGAATAACCATTGTATAGTGCAACCACAAAGATTCAAAACTGGTAACTGGTTTCACGGCCCCAAAATGTCATGATCATAATGCAAACTAAAGATTAAAGAAAATTAAGCAGATGACCAATACTGATAAAACAAGTCCTTACATATAACAGCCAGAAAGAGCTGTTGGAACTTCCTATTTTGAGGATTGGAGCTACTCTGGGTCATGTACTTTATATACAATGGACGTTATTTATCAAAACTGTTTGTTAAAAATGTCTTTGTTGCCCATAGCAACCACTCAGGCCAGCATTTTATTTTAAAACTGCCCTGGAAAAATGAATCTGAGCTCCTATTGGTTGCTATGGGCAACTCAGACAGTCCGCGGTCCTACCTATGTTCCTATCGCAGATCTGGTTCCTGTTGTGGTACCGCTGTCACCGTGAATGCTCCTGTAGCCGCTGCTTGCCCACCTGCGGTTGCTGTGCGGCTTTTCCCATGCTGCCCCTCCATCTTGGCTGCTGCCCTGATTCCTTGTCTCTCTATAGAGGGTGGCGGCCACATCATGCACTCATTTATTCCCACAGTGTGCAGCAGGGTTGGGCTTACCCTATCAATCCCCTTCCACCTGTGTGGTTATAAGCCTGCTTCTCCCCTCTTGTTGTGTTATGGTCTCATGGTGTCTCATGGTATATCCCAGGATATATTATGGATACTGGGGATTTAATCTTCAATATCGAAAAATTTCGGTTGGAGGACTCCTGCTCATGGGTGTCATGCGACGTTGTAGGGTTATATCCCTGCATCCCGCATGACATAGCTCTGAGATTTTTATGCAGGTTTCTAATGGCACATAGTAACTTTCATCCACCAAGTGTCCGTATGTGGTGGATGTCACTCGTTATCTGCTGAGTCACAACTTTTTCTCCTTTGAGGGAGTTTTTTATTTGCAGAAGAGGGGAGCACCTATGGGAGCTCATTTCTCCCCTTCTCTTGCAAATATTTTCATGGCCATTTGGGAGGAGGACTTTCTCTTTAGTACCAACAACCCGTTCCTCCCCCAGATCAGGTGGTACGGTCATTATATAGACGACCTGCTCCTGATCTGGGGAGTGACTCTGCCCTTGTCCCCCAGTTTGTACAATATATTAATCAGAATACCTGTAATTTACAGTTCACCTTTTCTCATAATGAAACGAACATCAGCTTTCTGGATGTTACATTACGGGGCTATAATGGAGAACATGTACAGGTCTTTCCATACAGGAAAGCCCTAGCAGGCAATACCACGCTATTAGCCAACTCCTGTCATCCAAGCCATGTGTCCAGAAACATTCCTTATGGAGAGTTTATTAGACTCCGCAGGAATTGTACGGACGATGAGCAGTTTAAATCACATTTAGCAGAAGCCAGTACCCGACTACAAGAAAGAGGTTACAGTAATCTAGATCTTGAAATAGCCCGTAATAGAATTTTGTCCCGAGATAGAACTAGCTTATTCAGAAATAGACAACACAATAAACGGATTAATCTTACCAGCAACAGTGTAACTTTTAGTACCACCTACAGTACTCAGTTTAAGCAAATTGTTCCTATTGTAAAAAGGCACCTGTCAGTATTACGAGTTCCGGAAGAATTGCAACATATGCTAGATACAAATATTAAATTTGTCTCGAGAAGAGCCCCGACATTAGGGTCCTTGCTTTCTCCGAGTCTGTTTGTCTCCACCCCGATCCCCAAGTGTTCTTGGTTGAACAATGGAGGTTTTTTTAAATGTGGCCACAGCAGATGTACTGCATGTCGTTTCTGCCGCAATTCAGACCAGTTTACCTCCTATTCAACAGGTATTCATCTATCGCATAAACAAATTCATAATTTGCAATAGTAAATTTGTAATTTATTTAGTTAGCTGTACCCAATGTAAAGTACAGTATGTAGGATGTACCTCTTGCCCACTCAAGGTCCGCATTAGGCGACACCTCTCAGATTCCCATAAGGTGAACAATATCAACAACATTTCCATGGTCTCCAAACATTTTTTGGAGACTCATGGAGGAGATGTTAGTTGTTTTTCTTTTCTGGGTATAGAGAAGGTGACACATTCCCCAAGAGGCGGAGATTTACTCCGCAAACTCCTTAGCCGAGAATCCCGCTGGATATTTGATTTAGACACCAGACTCCCTAAAGGGTTAAATATCAGACAAGACATTATGTATCATTATTAGTTTCTTTTCCACTATGTTTAGATGTATTGTTGTGTGTCTTTTGTATTGTTTTATTCTATTTATATCTGTTCAGGTTTCTATTGGTAGACCCGCAGCATGTGACTCAATCAGTCTTGTATTTAAATGAACACACGTCATCAGTTACGTTAGCTACGACTAAGTAGCCTCGGCTTCGAAACGCGTCAGTCTCCTACAACGCATGTGTATTTTTCTGATCTTCCATGCTTGGGTGTTCTACGTACTTTCTGTATTTTTTATTTATTCTTGCATTCAATAAAAATATTCAAGTTTTAACATTATTGGATGGTGGATATTGTATCGGCACCTGGATTTTCTTGCATCTATTTCTGGACCATGAGGCAGTGGCGGTGCCTAGCTCTATCCCTATCAGGAGCATTACCGTGCAGGTGAGCATACCCTATACCTTGTTTTGCATATGGTCTCATGGTGTGTTATGGTGGTGTCTTTTCTCAGATTTGTTAGTAGGCTGATGTGTGCTGTCTTGTTGGTTAATCTCCATGCTGGTTTCTATGTCTTTGTCTGTATGTTTGTCCGTGGGTTTCCTTGCCAAGTTCTATGCCTGTATTCTTGCCATGTTTATGCCTTAGTTTCTTGCCAGAGTCCTAGCTTGTCTCTGCTTGTCTCTTGTCATGTTCTTGGTGTTGTGTTCAGTCTGTCTATGTTTTGTACCTTGCCTTCTATTTAACCTTCCTGTGTGGCATCCGTTTAGTCCTGTCTTTGTCTGTTCTGTACCTGCACATATCTACTCCTAGTCTGGTATATCTTTGTCCCTAATCCTGTTGGTGCCTAGCATTGGCACTTATGGCCTGTCTGGCCAGCTGCCACTGCTGGGGACTGATCTGAGGTCGCGGCTGTCGGGAAAGCCATCCTTACCATCTAAGGCTCTGTGAAGATGCCGATGGCCGCTTAGTTACGCCCCCCTCGGAGCAAGCCTGTCAGTGGTCCAGTGGGTCCACTATCCGCTTTACTCACTCACCTGTTACACCTGTGTTGGAAAGGAAATTTTTTCTCACCAGTACAGTGAAAATGACCTGTTCATACATGTCGCCCAATGTGTTTATCTAATGTTCTGCATCAATAGTCAACCACAGAAAATTAAATAACATTCATTTGATTGTACATACTTCTATAACCAAGTCCAGTATTCAAATTATTAGTATTCAAAGTAAAAAAAAAGGGAATTGAATCACCCATGTCTTTAAAAACAACTAGGTTTTAGCCCTTACATAGGGCCCTTTTCAAGCTACTTGTGTCTGGTAATAACTGCTTTAAATACATAGTCAAAGTAATAGATCAAGCAAGGTGCATACAAAGTAATTACAATAAATAATAATAATCTCAAAACTTACATAGTACATACATATTATATCAATAATGCAGAGCTAAACATTTAGGAAAAACACAGATCATTACATGATATGTAATATCAAACAAGAGTGCAATAATCATTAATTAACTAATAATGATAAACTGTGTCCACTTGTAAAAGGATAACACTCTCCTATAGGGAAAACACATTGTTTGCAGCGTCCTATAGTACGTACTGTGCATGCTCAAAAAATCACATGGTCCAAAAGGCCAAAAGAAATCCTAGCAAGTTTTTGAATAGGGGTTACCCTAAGGCACTGGTGGAACATTATAGGATGAGGGCAAAAAGTTTGGATAGGACACAATTATTGAGGTCTGAGAATAAAAGAGAGAAGTCTAATAGGATTCCCTTTATATCCACTTACAATGGACATAGGGTGACATGTATGACTTTTGGCATGCAGGCACCATTTTATTTCCGCGCATTTGTAGTGTTGAATTCACCTGAATCTTTGAACCTGTTCTACTATGGGTCATATATTTAGCCTTTTCTAGCTACTAAGTAACAATTCAGGCTCAGGTAAACCACTTTTGAAGTGGTCTACCTGTTCCAGCAGTAATGCGCCTGGATTACTAAAGCTATAGAAGTGTGGCTTTGCACGGTTGTATTGTGACACGCCCCCCGATCTCAGGCGCATTACAAAATGTCACGGGCGCTTTTAATGCACCTGATATTGGAGTGCACCTGGTTAAAAATAGAGGGAACGCTAGTCTTCGGGATGAAAAGACGGCAGACTTCTGGCGCAGCCCCTTTCATACATGTTGCCCATAGTGTACAGATTTCTAGGATCATTTTAAAGTATTGGTCATTGCTACTTAATTGTTGTATTGAAATTCCGTTGTTTAAAAATCCTTCATTTTTTCATACAGAAGGTCTGATAGTTTAAGAGACAAGTTACTGAAGACTGATGTGTCATCAGATGGTGGCACATACACTTCTTGCGGCTGTTTTCCTTGTTTGAAATGCTGAAAGGGAATTTTTTTAACATGCTTCAACTAAGAATAGGTATAAGATTAATAATTTCCTTACCTGCAGATCTTCTTACGTTATATATGCTTTACAATGTCCATACTCTAAGTTATATGTGGGTGAAACCACAAAAGAATGTCAGGTGCGGCTTAAAGGGGTTTTGCCATGAGTAAAATTGATGCGGGAAGCTTGCAAATGAAATAACAAACATTTTCACCATTCATTATTATTAAAAATTCTGCACCGTTTATGTTTTAGCTGCTTCTTTAGTGATCCATTGTTTACAGCTTGTCTCCAGGGGATACGACCAGGGCTGAGAGCTCCTCAGTCCTGGTCGCACATGCTAAAACATCACCTCTCCTCTCAGGTAGCTACTGAGTGTTCAAACCCCAGGTGCTGTCACTCTACTCCTGTCCTCTGTACTACTTAGTAATTAATCAAATAGTGCAAATAAATAAAAAAGAAACCTCATTGAGGTATATGCATTGATAAAGAGAAAAAAAAACACAGGTTTGGTTCCTGCGAGGATTTGAACTTAGGACCCTTGTGCCTGGAGGCAAAAACTTTTCCTTTCAGATACTCACAATGCTTTATATAAACAGACCTTTCTTTGACTACAGAGAGAAAAGGCCTGGTGATGTCATCTTGCTGGGTCACATGATATGAAATTCAAACAAATCACACACGCCCCCTTCAGAGCACACAGAGCTGAAGAGCAGGATACAGGAGGTATGAAATGAGATCGTAGCAAAACCCCTTTAATGAACAAAGTCCACTATTCGCACAGAGAAATGTGATCTGCTGGTTCCAAATAATTTTTTACAGGCATGACATAGTATTGATGAGATGAGGCTCTCCACTGTTGATCAAGTCCCTATTAATAAGCAAAGTGGTGATCAAGAAAGAATACCGAAGCAGTGAGAGATGCAGTGGATAGCAAAATGAAATACACCACATTCCAATTGGTTTGAATTTGAATTATACCTTGAATATGTTTTTATGATGGAATTAGGCCTCGTTCACACGGCTTATTTTGCCGCGGATTGGCGCCGTACTGCGCGCCGGCTTTTCGCTGCCGTACGGCGCCAATCCGCCGGCAGCAATTACGGTAATCCACTGCTCTCATAGAGAAAAAGTGGAATCCGTTTGCTCCTCCCGCTCGGCGAATCCGCCGCGGGGGAGGAGAAAGTGACATGCACATTATCCAGGCGCGTACGCGCCGTAAACAATGCATTGTCTATGGGGCCGGGAGCGGCGCCCCGGCCACGCCCCGCCCCTTATTCACGGCGGATTTGTGAGCTCAATACGGCTCACAAATCCGTCGGGAATAAGCCGTGTGAACACGGCCTTAATGTCATGCCCTTTTGACCCTCATAGTTTATCCTAATCAGTGTTATATGTCATAATGTAGTATGTATTTATTTCTTTCATTGTTCATTTTTGTTTTGTTTGTTCTTTAGATGGATGGGGATCGCTTTGAAGTCACTTTGGGATGATTCACATTGAATATCACCATCCGAGCAATGTACTCAACTTTTTTGGATATACGTACATTGTGCAGCCATTTGTTTTTTTTGTTAATAAATAAGTTTTTTGGAGAAATTATTTGTTTTATTAATGTTGTTTTGTTTCCTTCACTGTAGACTGTTGCCATGCATATAGATATGAATCCTTTATGTATTGCTGCTCTACGTGAATATTAGCCACTTTTATTAGTTGATATTGTGAACATTTAGACCTTGCGGTAGCTGCCATGATCCTCAGTTGCGGCAGATAAAGGGACTCTAGTCCGCCATTTGCTGATCAGGGTCACCCTCAGCTGCTTAATGGCATTGTGGACCCTTTGAAGTAAAAGGGGGTTGCGCTGCTGTTAGAGGTTGACAGTCTTTGTTCCAGTGATTGTGCGCATATTTGTGCTCACTTGTGGAATGATGATTATTATGTTTAGTAACACACTTTTCCCACAATTAGAACATGGGTGCTTCTGTATGCAGAGCATGGGTATTTATGGCTTTATTTAGGGGCGGTCAATCAGATTGTTTCGGTAAACACAGGGTTACACATATGCACACATATAGGATGCTGCACACATTGTGCACACAATGTGTATTCCCTATGGGTGAGTGTTATCCTTTTACAGGTGGAAACAGTTTTTCATCATTAGTCAATTAATGATTATTGCACTATTGTATGATAGTACATATCATATGATGATGTGTGTGATGTTTTCCTAAATGTTTAGCACTGCATTATTCATGTATTATGTATGTACTATGAAAGTTTTGAGATTATATTATTTATTGTAATCACAATGTATGCAGATTGATTTGATCTATTGCTTTGACTTTGTACTTAAAACAGTTGTTATTAGACACATGTAGCTTGAAAATGGTCCTATAAAAGGGCTGACACGTAACTGTTTGTAAAGACATGGGTGATTAAATTCACTTTTTTTACTCTGGTGGTTCTGCTTTTCTTTACTATTTTTGTACTGTTGTGGAGGATCTGGGGTCTGACTCCAGAGCCTTGCACACCCTTAATATTTTGTGTTCATGTTTGGAAGCGGTGCTGTTTCCTTCATTTGTACATGGACAAGTCCAGTTTACAGTATGACCTCAACTAGCATCACATTTCATGCCTTTGTTGTGGATTTAATGCTCATAAACTTAGGCTATATGACCAGTCTTATATGGAATAACTGTGCTATATGTTGCCAATATATGGTTTAATAGAATAATATACTGTATATGACTGAATAGATAAATCACAATACTTGGAGTGGTCCAATAGGAGGACTAAACAGTAATGAGTTTACCAGCAATGGTGTTAGCAGTATGGTTAGTTGGATATTTACAAGGTGGATATATACTGAAAGGTCAACTTCCAAGGAAAAGATACACTTGGATTATGGGGCTATGCATCATAAAATGCCCTTCTAATGGTAAAGTACTGTTTTATTAGCAGCAGTATAGTACAATTTAAAAGAGAACTGATGGAAAAAAATGATTGAGACTCAGTCCAAATCAGTGAACATATATTACCAGCTAGAAAAGAAATGTCAGTCAGTAGTAAAATGACTTTTATTGGTACAGACAGAATCACTTCCAATGTCACAGAAAAATATAGAAAATGATGCAACAAACAAGGACACATGGTACCAGCAGAGGTATGCTTTGTGGGCTGAATATTGAGATTTTCAGCACTTAGCTCTTCTTATTTAAAATTATTTGACTATTTGGGGGCATGAGGTGCACATTGTATGATAGGGGAGCTATTACTAGCAGTCTGGGTAAAAGAGGGTGGCATTGAGAGCAATCTTTGGGGGGACGTGATGAGCAGTCTTTAAGATAAGGAGACAAAGGGGGACTTGTCCCATTAGGGCTGCACCATTTTTTTGGTGTATTTTGCACCAAAAACTGTTGACGCCATACACTCACCGGCCACTTTATTAGGTACACCTGTCCAACTGCTCGTTAACACTTAATTTCTAATCAGCCAATCACATGGCGGCAACTCAGTGCATTTCGGCATGTAGACATGGTCAAGACAATCTCCTGCAGTTCAAACCGAGCATCAGTTTGGGGAAGAAAGGTGATTTGAGTGCCTTTGAACGTGGCATGGTGTTGTGCAGAAGGTGCGTGGGTCTGAGTATGTCAGTAACTGCTGATCTCCTGGGATTTTCACGCACAACCATCTCTAGGGTTTACAGAGAATGGTCCGAAAAAGAAAAAACATCCAGTGAGCGGCAGTCCTGTGGGCGGAAATGACTTGTTGATGCCAGAGGTCAAAGGAGAATTGGGCAGACTGGTTCGAGCTAGTAGAAAGGCAACAGTGACTCAAATAGCCACCCGTTACAACCAAGGTAGGCAGAAGAGCATTCTGAACGCTCACAGTACGGCGAAACTTTGAGGCAGATGGGCTACAGCAGCTGAAGACACACCGGTGCCACTCCTTTCAGCTAAGAACAGGAAACTGAGGTCTCAATTTGCCCAAGCTCATCGAATTGGACAGTAGAAGATTGGAAAACGTTTGCCATGGTCTGATGAGTCTCGATTTCTGCTGCGACATTCGGATGGTAGGGTCAGAATTTGGCGTCAACAACATGAAAGCATGGATCCATCCTGCCTTGTATCAACGGTTCAGGCTGGTGGTGGTGGTGTCATGGTGTGGGGAATATTTTCTTGGCACTCTTTGGGCCCTTGGTACAATTGAGCATCATTGCAACACCTTGTTGAATCTATGCCACGAAGAATTGAGGCAGTTCTGAAGGGAAAAGGGGGTCCAACCCGTTACTAGCATGGTGTACCTAATAAAGTGGCCGGTGAGTGTATTCTCTTTATAAATGAACTGTCGTACACCAAAATTAGGCGCATTTGATACTTTTGAATGTGCCTAAAGTAGGTGCATTAAATATACTAGCAATGATATGCTATATGCCTTTTTTTTTGGTATAGGCCTAAAATAGGCGCATTTTATGCTTACAAGGCATACCCCGCCAATTTTTTGAAGGTTTATTTATTCCGCATTTACATCATTTAATGTCCTTAAAACGGGTTTGAAGGCCTTTTTTCTGAATATAACAAGTGTAGGGGGGCAGCTGTGTAAATCGGGCCCCCGTTAGGGAGTAAAACCCGGTACTGCTTCCCCGGGCCCGGCCGGTTGTAAACCCGGGGGGCCACCGGCCCCCGGCGGGGTCCGCCCCCCTGGTTCACAGAGGGATCTTTTAAATTGTTTGCACGTCGTGGCTGCATTCAATTAAGAGAACAGCGGAGCAGGGAGGCGGTGCGCCCCCTCCCTGCCGTCCCTTTGTTGCGGCGGAGGTGGAAAGGGGTCATGGGCGCCGCGGAGCTTCTTGTTCCGGGCCCCCAAAACCCTTTAAAGCAGCAGGCTTGGGGCCAGGAGGAGAGGGAGACACCGGGGGAGCGCGGCCAGGTGAGTAAGTACCTACAGGGGGCCGGGGTTGGGGGATGGGGGGGAAAAAACTATCCCAAAGGGGGGCCCTGTCCTGGGGGGGGGAAAATATACTACAGGGGCCCTGATACTGGGGGGGGGGGAAAACTACACCTCAGGGGGCCCGATACGGGGGGGGGGTAATTCCCTCGGGGGGCCCGATCTGGTGGGGGGGGGAAACTACCTAAGGGGGCCTGTTTCAGGGGGGGTGAATACCCTCGGGGGGTCCTGATTTGGGGGGGGGGGGGGTGGAACTTACCTACGGGGGGCCCTGATACGGGGGGAAACTTCCCTACGGGGCCCCGGGTTTTGGGGGGGGATACACCTCAGGGGGCCCAAAAAAATGGGGGGGAAAACTACCCCAAAAGGGGGCCCTGTATAGGGGGGGGAAAACAAACCCCTACGGGGGGGCCCCTGATACTGGGGGGGGGGGAAATAAACCAAAAGGGGGCCCTGATAGTGGGGGGGGGGCCTATACCTCGGGGGCCTGTTATGGGGGGGGGGAAAACTATACCTAAGGGGGCCCCCTGCATAGTGGGGGGGGGGAAACTAAACCTACCGGGGGCCCTGATACGGGGGGGGGGGGGGGGAAATATCCCTACAGGGGGCCCTGAAAGTGGGGGGGACTTTACCTACAGGGGGCCCTGAACTGGGGAGGGGAAACTATCCTACGGGGGGCCCTGATACTGGGGGGGGGGGGAACATACCTACGGGGGCCTGATACTAGGGGGGGGGGGGGAAACAACCCCTAGGGGGGGCCCTGATCTGGGGGGGGGGCTACAAAACTACCCCCTCGGGGGGCCCTGATACTGGGGGGGGAAACTAAATACAGGGGGCCCTGATACTGGGGTGGGAAAACTATACTACAGGGGGCCCCTGATCCCCTTTTGGGGGTTTAGGGGCCTACGGGGGCCCTGATCTGGGGGGGGGAATGCCTACAGGGGGCCCTAAAAAAGGGGGGGGATCTATGAAAGGGGGCCCTAATACTGAGGGGGGGGGGGGGGACTATCCCTAAGGGGGCCCAAATATGGGGGGGGGGGGAAAGCTTTCCCTACGGGGGCCCAATACGGGGGGGGGGGGAAAACTATGCCTACAGGGGGCCCGAATACTGGGGGGGACATATCCCTACGGGGGCCCCGTAATGGGGGGGGGGAACTATGCTCAGGGGACCCCTAAATGGGGGGGGGGACTTTGCCTCGGGGGCCCTAATACGGGGGGGGGGGGACTTGCCTACGGGGGCCCAAGACTGGGGGGAATATTTGTCTAAAGGGGGGGGACATTTGCCTAAAAGGGGGGCCCAAATTTAAAGGGGGGATTTTCTCCCTACGAGGGGCCTTAATAAAAAGGGGGGAAGTATTCTGCTAAAAGTGGCCCTAATCTACAGGGGGGGGATGTTCTTTCAAAGGGGGGCCCAAAAATTACAGGGGGGGGACTATTTTTCCTCGGGGGGCCCTATCTACAGGGGGGGACTATTCTCCTACAGGGGGCCCTAATTACAGGAGGGGTTTTTTCCTACGGGGGGGCCTTTAATTTACAGGGGGGGGCTATTCTGCCTTTAAAAAGGGGGGCCCCTAATCTACAGGGGGGGACTATTCTGCCTACAGGGGGCCCCTTAATTACAGGGGGGGAAAATTTCCCCCTACAGGGGGCCCTAACTTTTGGGGGGGGGGGATATTCTCCCTTTTAAAAGGGGGCCAAAATCTAAGGGGGGGGGGGAAAATTTTCCCTAAAGGGGGGCCCCTAATTTCAGGGGGGGGGCTATTTGCTACAAGGGGGCCCTAATTTTTTGGGGGGGGACTGTTCTGCCTAAAAGGGGCCCTAATTAAGGGGCCTATTTACCTACATGGGGGGCCCTAAGCTACAGGGGGCCCCCATTGTACCTACTGGGAAACCCAAGTACGCCCGGGGCCTAAGCTCCCTACGTCCCCCCAAAGCTACCTAGTCCGCCCGGGGGCCCGTTGTTCCTACTTATGACTGGGGAGCCCCAAAATTTTAAAGGGGGGTAATTCTTCTTTTGGGGCATTAAAATGGGGAGTTTGTACAGGGGGGGAGTAAGGGGGGAGTCTAGGTGTTTGTGTTTTAAATTTACAGGGCGAGGGGTGGAAGGAGGAAGTCTCTGGGGGTCGGGACCGAAAAAGAGAAAAAAAAGGGAAAGTGAACGACTCTCAGACAAGACGTCACCTTGAGGCCCTAAATGAAAGAAAAAATTTTTTGCAAAGACTGTTTATGGTATCTCCCACTATAGGGTCACTGTTGGGGGAATTTTGCTTTTGGTGTGATGGTTTTAATCACAAACATTTTCGGCGGTATTATTCATATTGTTATGTTGGGATATGTGGTGATGATGTGCCGTATTATTGGTGCTTGTATATTGTTGTTGTTTTTTTTGGTCTTGTATCTGGTTTTTCAATAAAATTATGGTGGTGTGTAGTTTATGGTAGTGTAGGTGGGTATTATTTAGTATTTGTTATTTTGTGGCAATATTGGTCTGGGTTTTTAATGGCTTTGCCGTAACATTTAGTGGGGAATGTGGAGGTATTTGCTGGACCTTGTATAACCAAGCAAGAACTAAATCCAAAAACAATGGCAGAATTGCATTTTTTTTTCTTGTTACCCCAAAAACTATTTTTTATTTTTCTGGGGTGGCGATGGTTGTGGGACGGGGAATGGGTGGGGCTGTGTCGGGACGACCGGGGAGGGGGAGGAGCAGGGGGTTGGGTCGGCCGGGGGGGGGGGGGCCCAGACGCTCCAGCTGTATGGGGCACCAAAATTTCTGATGGCGGCCCTGTGTGTAATAGAGAGGAGCTTGGGAAGAAGCTAATGTCAAGGACTAGCAGACATGAGGGAGTAGTCTGTGTAGAGGAGAGAAACAGTCTGTAATAAAGAGGGGTCAAAGGAACTCGAATGTATTGAAAAGAAAGTATTATGTGTAACAAAGTGGAACAGGGTGAGAGCTGTCATAGTAAAAAAGGGAGGGAACAGACTGTATGAGGGAAGGGACAAGCAGCCCGTGTAACATTAATTTAAATAAGTTGAAGCCGGCTCACCTCTCCACGTTGAAGCGCACGGACCACCGGGACCACGGCACAACTTCAAGACAAAGATATTCACTTGTCCAGCGAAACATGTAGTAAAAGCAGCATTTATTCAAGACATCAGGGCGGAAACTAAATTAGTTAGCCTTTAAATAGAGTGTGCATTGAGAATCTCATTATGCTACGACTAAGGGCCAAAACTGTTTATGGTCTGAAACACGTAAGAACATGCATACATTTTATGCTCCTGTGCTATATTTTTTACCTGATGTCTTGAATAAATGCTGCTTTTACTACATGTTTCGCTGGACAAGTGAATATCTGTGTAACATTAATTGTAACACTTTTCTTTGTGTGAGCACTATTGCTGTGTGGGATACAAAAGGTGCCGCTGTTACAGTGTTGTTACTATTGCTGAGGGATACAAAAGGTGCCACAGTTACCACAGTGTTGTGCACTATAACTGAGGGGTACAAAAGGTGCCACTGTTACAGTGTTTTGCACTATTACTGACTGGGGCCCACCTAATGTGTATGGCACAGTATAGGACACTATCTGTCTGTTTGGCACTATTATTTTTCTAGGGATGCTGGTTGTGCAGAACTATTTTTGAGGATAACTATACTTATATTCAGACCCTACATGTAATGCATGTAAATAGTTCCAATCCACTATAGCTTATTGGCTATTTTTGTGTTAGGTATTTGTAATGAGAGATGTGACTCTTTCCATTACAAGTGAAAAAAAAACACGTTCTCACACTAAAATTCTAGCACCAATTGACAGCTTTGCTCCTTGGAAAGTATATTTAGAATATGTCTCCACTGCACACGTTTTCGGTCTTTTTTTCAGCATTTTTTGTTTTCTGAAACAGCCGAAAAAACGACTGAAAGCAGATCCGATAGACTTTAATAGTAAAAACGTTTTGTTGTCTCCACAGAACGTTTTATTTTCAGCTCATTTCTGCTCACGTCATTTTTTGCAACATGTTTCAAAAAACGCTGGAACAGGACAGAAAATTTATTACTGAAGTCTATGTAAACCGCTGTATGTTTTTTGCTGCCTAGGTGTTTACACAAGGTGTATTTTGCATACATTAAAAACTGCCCAAAAACCGTTCAAAACCCCAGACCTAAAAACACGGCAAGAACCTCAACAAAAGACTGAAACCACCCAAAAAACTCCTCAGGATACCCAGCTACTTTGGACGAAAAGCTGCCATTCAAAGCAGTTTTTCGGTTTTGGTTTACGATTAGCTTTTTGTCCTATGCTGTGTAGACCTAGCCTTATACCTATTGGAAGAAACACTTCTGGGCAAAGAAACCTGAGCCTTAAACTATTTACCTGTATGACATTTTGTCTACGGCCTTAATAGGGCTTAATATGGTGCACTTTTGCAGAATCCCCCTTTTAGGGATGGTCACTCTGCTATGAAACCAAATAGGAAAAATACATGGGAAGTAAACCTTCAGTATATTACAACATGTCAGTCTGCAAAGATTCAAGAGGCTGAACTTTGGCATCTCATCGGCTGAAGAAATTTTTCAGAATGTTCTTTCAGGAATACTTGGAGTGCTCAATGTCAGTGATGACACCTTTATCTTTGGCACTGCCTAAGAAGAACATAACAATCACTTAAAACATGTCCGCGGCCCCAGGCTATACATGATGCTGACTGCACGTTGACTTTAGTCTGGGCGATCGGCATCTACTCTGCACGGCCGTTGTAAGTCGGACATGCAGAGTTAGCGGCTGTACACAGACTGTGCAGATGCTTTGCCAGGAAGAAAGCGGTGGCGGTTCATTACCAATTACTCAAGTGCTGTAGATACGGCGCTCACATCATCTACACATCAGTGACGCAGGGAGTGTGATGCAGCAGTGTCGACACACCCCCTGCGCTACAGGGTCTCGCCAGACACCGGCCCCTGGAGGCAGCAGCTTTGCATGGGTTGAGGGAAAGGTGATTAACTTTCTTTTTTTTTGACTAGCCTGGCTATTTACTTACAGTGAGCCTATCTCTATTTATAATGACTACAGGGGGCATATCTTTATAATGACTACAGGGGGCATATCTCTATCTATAATTACTACAGGGGCATATATGTGACTACATACGTGGGATTATTATATATTATTATATATATAAATTATATATAAATTAATTATATATATATATATATAATATTTATATATATATATATATATATATATATATATACATATACTGTATATATCTGCGGGGGTATGTGACTATCTACAGGGAGGATATATCTATTTACAGGGGACCTATATATCTCCCTAAAGAAGGCTTGTATACCTACCTACTGGCTGGGGCGACATTTGGACTTACATATTGGGGTGCTAACATATCTATCTACCTAAAGAGGGCCTATTTACCTAGCTATAAGAGCCCTATATATCTACCAACCTACCTACAGGCAGCTTATATGACTACCTACTAGGGTTCTAATTTCCTACCTATTGGGGAAGGCTTAAATACCTACCTAATGGGGGATCTAGATACCTACCCATTGGAAGCCCTATAAATCTACCTTCTCAATGGGGCCCACAGAGCTGATTACATGTGTATATTATATACATGTATAATGCTGAGCCACAGAGCTGATCAATATTACTGCAGACTGATTGTCAGCTCTCTGGGTTGGCATTATTTATATAATACTGAACCACAGAGTTGACAATCAGTCTGCACTTCTAAAATACTGGTTATACCATACTATACACCTAAATAATCCCTTATACAGTTTATTGGTTTTTTTATGTGTGTGTGTGTGATTTTAAACATCCAACCCCCTCCATAACCCCACCCCTAATAACCCCGCTCCTATAACCCCGCCCCCATTGCGGCCATTGAAAAATTGTCTTGCATAAAACCGTTCCCTTGTGTAAAATAGGCTGGGTGCCGCTGATTTAGAACAAGCATTTCAGAGACTGCAAACCTGCAATCTAACTGTAAGTCCATCAAAATGTGAGTTCAACCAGAAGTCATTAAACATTTTTGGCTATATTTTTTCTGCAAATGGCATTTCAGCAGACCCTCAGAAAATTGCTGCCATAAACTCTGTCAGCCAATCTCAAAATGTATCAGATGTTTGGAGTTTTCTCAGACTGGCCACATACAGTGGATATTTCATACCTGATCTGCCTACTGTTTCTGAATCCCTATGACACCTTACAAAAAAACTACTCCTTGGTCATGGACTATTGAACATCAAACAGCATTTGATACACTAGTCAAATCTGACTATTGACACAGTCATGACCTATTTTGACCCACTCAAGTCTACAGAGCTAATTATGGATGCCAGTCCTGTAGGCCTTGGTACAATTTTAACCTGTTTCCAAAACCGGCAGCATTTCTACAGTCTCCTATTCAAGCAAGGCTTTAACAGAAACAGAACAGCACTATTCCCAAACTGAGAGGAAAGCTCTTGCTGTTGTGTGGGGATGCCTTTATTTCCATCTTTATCTTTTTGGTGGTCCATTAACAGTAGTAAGTGATCATGAACCACTCATTCTCACCTTCAATAAACATTCTTTAAAGCCACCCCCTGGAGTTGAACGCTTGATACTGCGCCTACAGAACTACCACTTTCATTTGAGATATGAGGCAGGAGCTGGGAACCCTGCAGACTATTTTTCAAGATAACCTTCATCATAATCTGCCAAAGATGTTATCCCAGCTGCTGTCTTCGCTAAGGAGCATGTACATTTTTTTGTTGCACATTCTGTACCAAGAGTAATGACCATGAAGGAAATTAAACAAGCGTTGGAGTCTGATCCCCAACTCTAGTTGGCTATTGACACTGTTCTTTCTAAGAATTGGAGTTCTTTTCTAGCTGAGGCTCGCCTTCAATCATAGCATACTTGCAGACCTTCTTTAATACAAGACATTTCCTCTCTGTGTCAGACTTTAATTTACTACTGCGTGACAATCGCCTGGTTATACCGCAGAAACTTCAAAACCAATTGCTCAATCTGGCTCACGAGTCTCATCAAGGTGTTGCTTAAAACAAAGCAATTGCTTAGGGAGAAAGTATGGTTTCTAGGCCTTGGCAAAAAAGTGGAAGCTCTAATTGAAATGTGCATACCTTGTCAAGCAACTACAGTTGACCATAGCAGAGCACCATAACAAGTGTCACCCCTGACAGAAAGTCCATGGATTTCTGCACTTTTCCACATCATATATTTTTACTGGTTGTCATAGATGATTTTTTTAGGCTTCCAGTTATTGAGTCTGTTTCCACCACCTTTGCTAGAGTTGTTGGACAAGATCTTATCTGCCTATGGCATACCCAAAACAGTAAAAAACAACAATGGACCACCTTTCAATAATTCAGACTTTCAGTCTTTTGCAACTTATCTTGGCATCACCTACAGAAAAATAACTCCATACAGGCCAATGGTGAAGTAGAACACTTCATGCAATCAATCAACAAAACTCTTAGGATTGCTACCATGGAACACAAGGATATACAACAAGAATTATAAAGATTTCTTGGATAATACAGAGTAACCCAACACTCCACTTCAGGAACTCTGCCAGCAACTGTGATTTTTCACAGGCCTTTGCACATTAAATTTCTGAACATCCCAGAAGTTTCTGTCAAGAGTCCATTGGTTCTCAATGATTCCATTGCAAAGAAAGGATGAAGAGATATGTGAATAAGGGCAGTCATTGCTGCAAACAGCTGGAAGTGGGAAACAGTGGCAGTTTGTGTAAAGAATTAAAACACATGTGCACTTGGCTTGGCTTAACATGTATGTTTTGTTGACTGGGAAAGAGGGAAAGTCTCTGGTGGTGGTGACTTACCTGTTTGGCACATAGAATGATCAGGTGTCAGGTGTGGAAATTCACCACATCTAAATCTTCTGGAAGGTGGTGTCGGGGGAACCCTGTACAAATTAGGGGATGTTGACACAACGTATTTGTGTGGCGTACCTCGGGTCGTAAATGCGCAGCAATGCACACAAAGTATGCCCCACAAATATGGTTAAATCATATCACTCATTGAGTGCTATGATTTCACAGAATATTCCCTGGCACATATTGTATGCCTGGAAAAAGAAGTGACATATCACTTCTTTCCAGTGCTTATTCACCAGGGAAACTGAGGCTGAAAGGGGGCTTGACCAGAGCGCTGTGGGTAGTATGCGCTGGCCAGTGTGTAATTCCACAGCAGGCAGAGAGTGGCACACAGATATGCACTGCTATATGCCTTGTGAACATACCCTTAGACAGTGGTCCAGCTTCACCAAGATCAGTAAATTAGGCTAGTAGATTTTTCTCTATTGTGTATGAGGGTCTTTAAGTATCTATCTATATTTATAAAAGTCATTGAAACCTTTCCATTATGTAAGTTACAACATTATCATTCTAGAAATACAAGATGAAACTAGTGCGCTATAGTTATGACTCAAACAGGATTATTAATTAGACAGTGACAAAACCTAAATTCTTAATGCCAATGCACACAAGTATCATAGAGTTATAGTAGTGCAGGGTCACTTTAACCCCTTCCCGACATTGGACATACGCATACATCCTAGTTGGAAGTGCGTTCCTGCAAATGGACGTATGGGTACATCCTGGAGATCGTGCAGGATTACAAGTGAGACCCGCATGATCGCGAAATGGGACACTTCTCGGGCTGTCTGTGACATCACAATGGAGACCAGTATAGAGCATGTCTGCTCTGTACTGATCTCCTTTTGTATGAGTCATCCCCCTATGGGGGAAAGTGAAAAAAGTGTAAAAAAGGAAAAAAGTGAAACACAAACAGTAAAAATAAGATAAAAACATGTACACTGCCCTTTTCCCCTTGACAGATGCCAATTGGCCCAAAAAAGATAAACAAGACATAAAGTACACATATCTGATAACGTTGCGTGTGTAACAACCTAGTCTATAAATATGTCATGTTAATTAACCCGCACGGTGAGTACCGTGATAAACCATCTGGATTAAGGCTGCTAGAGCAGAGAGAAGGGGTCGGTAACATAGGAAATCTTCTGTACACAAGCAGGAGACAAGAAATGCTCTAACTATAAAATGAAGAAAAATCAGAACAAAATTTTGGTAATATTCTTTACTTACCTTTGCCTACATGTTTAAAGCTAAACAATGTGGTGGGAATACTTCTTTAACGTTTAAATCATCATAACACCAAAACGGAGTTTTTACTAAATAGAGGGAGAAAGGCTAGGGCCACACAGCATAGGACAAAAACCGTCAGAAAGCAGACCGCTTTTTGTCCGATGCACGACCACAGTTTTTGTCACATTTTGCGCAAAAACTGCTACCGATTTTAACTTTTTTCCGTTGGCCGTACAATTGAATGTACAGGAATCCAACGGAAACACGCCAGATGACGGCAGTTTTTACAACATGTTCCTAGAACCGCCGTCACCAGAAAACGATCTGAAATAAACCGACGTGTACACTACAGATTGTTTTTTCTCTTAAAGTCTATGGACATGCAAAAGAGACAGATTTTTGGAATCTTAAAACTGCTGAAAACATGATTGATTTTGCATGCTGTGCACTTCAATAAGTAATGGTCACCTCGAAAAACTGTAATTCCTTTGTTGCTTAATCATAAACACTTTTTATTAATCCTTCAACTTATAATAAAGTCATAAGTGGTAGCATAACAGTATTATTTAGTATACATACATTGCGGTCATTACAGTTTTTATCATTATAGTTTTTACCATGATTTATTCAAGTGCAAATGTGCGGGTAGGGACCCGATATAGTTCACGATGATCTAGCGGCCATTAAATGTAAGTGTCATTAGTAAAGTTTTTTGCATGCTATATAGACATAGCCTAAGATTGCCTACACTATGATTGTATCACTAGTGCATATTTTGTTTGCATCACTAACATATTATTTAGCTCAGGAACAGATTGCACTATAAGTCTGTAAGTTTCTGATAAAATGATGGACAACACAACGGAAACCCAACATTATTGGTAGCTGACATGTAATGGAACCAGCAACACCTCTGCGATGTAGATTCTGAACATAACCTTTTCGCAGGTGTGAACCAGGGCTTAAAGGGGATAACCATTCTTTAAAAAAAATTACTTCTGGTCAGGGAAGAGTTCAAACACACTTATTCACACAGTCACTTCCTGGAGGGGGCTGGTCCCGACCCCTCAGTTACTCTGCTCAGTGTAACAACGGGGACAGAGGCACCAGCAGCAGAAGAAGCTGAGGAAGGTATGTGATCTCTATCACTTCTCCCTGACCGCTCCATCTCTGTCACCCACTCGCCCCTCCCTCACTGACTCCCACTTGCCCTCCCCTGGCCCCCACTTGCCCACCCCTGGCCCCCACTTGACCCCTCCTTCCTCCCTGTTCTCCACTTGCCCCCGCCCTGACCCACACTCGCCCCCCGACCCACACTGGCCCTTCCTCTCTGACTCCCACTTGACCCCCTCCCTGACCCCAACTTGAGCCCCCTCCCTGAACCTACCTTCCCTACCTGACCTCCCACTCGACCCTCCCTCCTTCCTTGAACTTCCCTCACTCCCTGACCCCTTTCCCACACACCCCTCCTTTCCTCCCTGACCCACCCCCCACTCTTTCCCTCCCCCAAGTACTTTCCAGCTTTACCACATTCTGGATGGGCTCGCAAGCATCCAAGGAAGCTCACTGGCACCCATCACCCACTGCAGGCACTCAACTTTCCTGTGGGGGATGTCACCCAGCTTTCCAAGGCACTGGATAGGCTATTCAGCTTTTTTTTCCTAGGTTTCCTTTTTGGACTCCAATGTATTCGGTGGACTATGTTGGACCAGTGTTGCATCTATTTCTTTAAGAAAATAGTTAATGAGGACTGGTGTCGGGGAGTGTTTATTTAAATAAAGTGTTTTTTTTTCTGTTTCTGTGTATTTTTTATTTTATTCTAGTGATAGTAATGGCGGTATATGAAAGATGCCTCTCCATTACTATTGCTTGGGCTTGGTGTCAGACAGAGATGTTTTTTTTATCACTTCCTGTCACCATTTCCCCAGTACCCAATGCACCAGGTACTGGGAAGACATGGGTAACTGTCATAAACGGAACCTCTAATGTGTTGGTCTGCTTCTGCGGTGGCTCGGGACAATATTTTTAGAATGGGAAGGGACCAGTATCGATAGACCATCCCATTCTAATAGTATCATGCTACAGTTGTCGGTTTGATCTTGGGTGGTGATGGAAAATGGGGGGACCCCATTTAGCTTTTTTCTGAAAATGTATTTATTTAATGAGAAGCTTAACATGGGCATCCACTTGAATCACTACAAGAGTTGCCCATTTTAGGCTACTCAATAAATAAATGATTTTTTGAAAAAAAAAAACACAACGTGAGGTCCTTCCCAATTTCCATAACCAGTCAAGGTAAAAACGACAGCTGCGACTGTTACTCTCAGAATGGAAAGGTTCATTGACTCTGATCCCTTTCCATTCAAAGAGTACCAGCCCACAGCCGCCCCAGAAGTGGACCATCTCACATTAGGGGCTCCGCTTTAGACGTTACAGCTTTTTGTACCCTGTGCGTTGGCTATTGTGGTAATAGTGAAAAGGGGTTTGGTGCCCAGCCTTGGGGTGACAAACCACCATGACTGCACAAGCGAATGTTAGTAATGGAAGTATCTGACAGACCTCCATTACTATCACTGGAAATAAATGGAAAAAAATAACTCTGAAACAAAAAAACAACAACAACTATGTATTTAAATAAACTCTGCCTGACACCAGCCCTCGCTGACCATTTTAGTTTAGAAATAGATGCAACGCTGGTCTGGCGTAGTCTAACGAATCCATTAGTATTAAACACCCTCCCCTACACCCCTGAAGGTCATGGCTGTGGCTGATCATCTGTAGGTGCAGGGGATGGAGAACAGGCCAGAGCTGCACCACAATCTCTGGGGGAGGGTTGGTCTTCAGTCTCCCTCCAGAAGATTGTAACTGTAAGCTGTGGCTTTTACTCCCCTACTCCACCTATCACCCCATGGGGAGTTTACACAGAGGTGGGAATTGATAGGGAGGTGCTGGAAAAGTGCGGAGCTTAAGATGTTTTTGTGTGGTTAATTCTGCAGGGATGGCACATGGCTGGGAGAAGTTGTCATGGCGATCTGGAAAGAATGGAGAAAGGGAATGACTCCCATCAGAGAAGACGTCACCTGTGACTTACATGTCTGCACAGCCTGTGTACAACTGGTATTTACCCCCATATGGTCACTGTATGGAGGTAATATACAGTCTGCAGAACCTGTGTACTCTGAAATCTACCACTATATGGTCACTATATGGAGGTCATATACAGTCTTTAGAACCTGTGTATACTGGTGTCTACCACTATATGGTCACTGTATGGTGGTTACATACAGTCTGCAGAGCCTGTGTACACTGGTATCTACCACCATATGATTACTTTATGGAGGTAATATACAGTCTGCAGAACCTGTGTACACTGGTTATTACCACTATATGGTCACTATATGGAGGTAATATACAATCTGCTGAGCCTGTGTACAACTGGTTTGCACCCCTATATGGGCACTATATGATGGTAATATACAGTCTGCAGAATTTGTGTACACTGGTAATTACCACTATATGGTCACTGTATGGTGGTAATATACAGTCTGCAGAGCCTGTGTACACTGGAATCTGCTCCCATATGGTCACTGTATGTCAGGAATATTGGTAGTAGTGTAATTGTTTATATTTCGGATCAGTATAGCTGTTTTATTTAGCCACTATGTGGCAGTGATATGTGGTAATGGTGTGGTGGTATTATTAAGTCAGTATGTGGTGGTGACATGTGGTCGTGGTGTGGCAATATTATTCAGTCACTATGGGGTGGTGATATTTAGTCATGGTGTGGTGGTATTATTCAGTCACTATGTGGTCTTGATATGTGGCAGTTTTATTCAGTCACTTTGGAGTGATGATGTGGTGGTATTATTCAGTCCTTATGTGGTGGTGATACGTTATCATGTGTGGTGGAATTATTTGATCTATATAGTGTATAGTGGCATCATAATACAGTATGATAATATTAGTCTTGTTTTTGTCAGTAACAGTACAGGCAGATTTGCTCCTTAAATAGCGGTATTTTGTGGTCACTTTACGGCCATTATATAGAGGTATCATCTATAGAACATTGTCTTACAGCTATTTGTATGGATTTCTGAATATACAAAACATTACTTTATGTAAATACATATTGATAGACCCCAGTAACGCTGCTGTTGTGTTGGCACTGGCCTGCTGAAGGGTGTGGGGCATGATTTTGTTAGGTGGGGCGTGGTTAGAGGCATGTCTTGGTGGGATGTCATTTGTTTGGGTGTGGTAGGACACATGCTGTGATGTGATGTCATGTGTTTAGGCATGGTTAAAGGCGTGGCCTAATGTGTCCCTCTTTGCAATCTCTAAAAGTTGGGAGGTATGCATGTAGAAGTAGAATGCTTTTTTTATAATAGCATTTCAGTTCCAAAATCTGGAGAAGAGGTTGCAGTGTTTTACATTTCTGGATGGTGGATGGTTTCAAATTGGTCAAGATTTGAATATTAGAGTCCAGCAGTGTTAGTTTAGGAAGTTTTCTTGTTGCCACCTGGACTCCTTCAAAAGCGTAGAAATTAGGAGCCTCATGTATGAAAACTGTCTAGATCTAAGACTTTCTTTGTTGGCCATAGCAACCAATCAGAGCTCCTCTTTTATTTCATATAATGCTCTGAAAAAATGAAAGGGGAGCTCTGATTGATTTCTATGGGCAACAAAGAAAGTCTTAGACCTAGACAGTTTTCATACATGTCCCCTGAGGTTTTTTTTATAAGATTGTCTCCTGAGAGCCCATCAAGGTTTTAGCACTCTGTGAGCCAGATCTATTTCCATGTGGAAATCACAGATTGATGGTCTTTATCTGGGTACAAACCACAGTGGATTGGATTTTCAAATCTCAGTATAAGCTGGAGTGACTTTTAGTCGGTTTTGTAGAGTATGAATTTTTGGTACACATGAGACACAATTGAATCCAGTTTATATTTTATCATCTCCATCTGAGTTCCCATTTTCTGTAGATCTCTTTGAGCCATGATAATAGAGAGCACACTTTTTCTATTTCAACCATCAGAACTCCCGAAATGCAGAGAAACATGACCTTCTTAGTTGGAGCTTATGACAATGGAAGGGGAAGCGGTGAAGGTGGTTTAGTAGCTTCATGTGTAAAGTTTTTTTTTCTTTTTTTTTTTGTGGTCCTCTTCACTAGTCAGTTGTGCAGCCTAATTCTTAGTCAGTAGATTAATCAGATGTGAAGCCCTATGCTGATCTCTTCAGTGTGAAATGAGTGCTTTCATGAAGCGTGTCTTCCATGTTCAGCCATACAAGTGTGGCCATATAACTGCTAAAACAGCTTTCTAATCCTGGATGCTGCAATTTTAAAACTTCTTTTGAGTATTGAAAATACCAAAGCTATATTATTCTCTAAAAATGTAATGATAAGATATTAACCACACGACATTAATTCGTAAACACTAATATATATCTAAAATGTTGCATAGGTGCTATAGCTTCCATTAATCATCCAAAGCTCTGGATCCCTGTACTGCCTGCTTACGACAGCAGTGCTGATGGTATTGGTGGTGCCACAGTGATATAGCTATACACAAAAATGTGCAAATAAAACATTTCTTTTGGACCCTTGGGGAGAGGGAGAGATCCAGACCTTTAAAACAGCCCATCATATGCTTTTCTATTACAAATTAATTTATATGCAAGAAACTAAAATTGTAATACCATTTAGTTATCAGCTAAGTGCTGAGAATAATCCCTTGTTAAGCTGATCCAAATGTGTCAGAAATAGTCATAGGGCTTTATATCTTCAGCTCAAGCTCAAAACTCTTTTTTTTTCTGTGATTGTCACGAATAGCTTATTGTCATCAGACTGAAAGGGAGGCTTTGCACAAATCCACAAAAGATCAATACTCCAGACTCTTTTCTTGAAGTCAGAAAGGTTCCAAATGGCCACATACGACTCTAATGTAAATCTACTCCCTGTAAACTTGTGCTGTGGGTTAGTCATCAGGAGTAAGCTTTCAGTCTCTCACATTTCTTGTTGCACTTATGAGTAAAGTGGTGCCTTTTAGTAACCACCTCTTCTATATAGCCTGTCCACATGGAGTCCTTTTTATGTATTGATCATAACAGGAAATATACACGGAATGTCTTTGAGGAGAAAGACAATATTTCAAGAAAAGTACTTGAAGCAAAATGTCATTACAAAGGATTTTGTCTGTAGAGAGGATTGCAAACTTAAATTAAACTTTCATGGGGTCGTATTTTAAAGTCCAGTGCTGACCATACACTCTTTGCACTCTTTGTAATTCAGGGTAAATTTGCTAAACTTTTCAAAAATGTTAAGAGTCGTTCGCACTGAAAAACATATGCCCATTTTTACCCTGTGAGGCCATATGGATATCATAGAAATATGGCCACATCTTTGCCTTCTTTTACAAAACAGTGGCTTGAATGGACTTGATGTAACCAAATATTGCATGGCTGTCATTTCTTTGATGGCCCCTGTGTAAACTTTGACTGTAGTGGTCACTGTAAGGGAAGTGTTAGACCTCTTGAAGCTTTCTTCCTTAATTATCTAGGATGACCTCAGTTTGAGAAGGGTTTGTTACCTACTAGAACTAAAAGAGACTAAAAGGGGAAATTAAATTCTTTGGCTCCGATGTCAACTGTGAAGACAACAAACCATAGCTCACCTCAGTATATGTACTCATTATCTTTGTAAGGGAAAAAAGTTACTGCAACTTCAAACAATGCTTAGTATACTTTCTGAGATCAAATATTCCAGGAGTAGTATTAGATTTACTTAATGTATTAATTGTAGCATTATAACAATACAGCCCAGTTTCTGCAGAAAATTTTGATTCAAGACAGCTAACCTGCCAGCTTGTCAGCCTGTATTACTTAAAGGGATTGTCCATCTATTTTTTATTACCCATTTAAAAATACACCTTTCCCCTTATCTTTATTCTAGCGCTGCGCTGTCCTCACTCTCCATCAGTCTCCAGTTTCCTTCTTTCTTCTTTGGGACAGGAATGTCAATGCTGCAGGTGCTGATTGGTTACAGTGCTCATGTACCACTGCCTGACTTCACTAGTCTTAAAGTTCACTTCTGAATGGTGATGTCATGCAGTGGCACAAAATGCTGCAGTTGTTGATTGGTTACAGTGCTCATGTATCACTCCCTATCCTTACTAGTCGAGAAGTTCACTTATGAACATTGGTGTCATGCAGAGGTTTCCCTGTATTGTATAGCCCTTTTAGCAGATGGTGTCCACGATTGGAATGATATTATTATATATATATAATATATATTTATTATATATCATATATACTATATGAATATGTTATCAGTAGATTATATATGTATTATAGATATTAATATAGGTATCATTATTATATATATATATATATATATATATATATATATATATATATGCATTCAAAAACCAGTGTCACACAGGTTCACAGTGTGTTTTTATGAAATGTTTTTTTTTGCAGAACTATACATTGTATTTGTCATATATTTCTTTTCATTTATAGAGGGAGGAATGGATGCCTTCATTTTGGTCTCTTGCACCCCGCCCACTTCCACTGGCTGTTATATCAGTGCAGTATGCTTGCAAGGTTGATGCTTTTTTTATTTTTCTCTCTGGATTATGGAGGTCTGTTAACCCAATGAGAAGTCTGAATTTGACTCTAGTGAGAGGTAAAGATAGAGTTGGACCACCCGCCTTGAGATCCCGTTGTAAGCCGGGGGTGGCATAAGCATTTTTTGATCAAAACATGTGAACTAAAAATTCTCAAAGTTTTTTTTCATGTATTATAGAGAGCATAAATGCTTCTTTAGAGGTTTCCATGTATTGTATACCCCTTGTGCAGTGACACAAGACACTGCAGCTGCTGATTAGTTACAGTGGTCATGTACCACTGCCTGACTTCACTGGTCTTAAAGTTCACTTCTAAACGGTGATATCATGCAGTGGAACTAAACGCTGCAGCTGCTGATTGGTTTCAGTGGTCATGTATCACTCCCTATCTTTACTAGTCGGAAAGTTCACTTCACTTACTTATGAATATTAGTGTCATGCAGTGGCTACTGCAGCTACTGATCCACATTCCTGTCCAGAAGAAGAAAGAATAACAGAAAACTGGCAGATGGTGAGGACGGTACAGTGCTGGAACGGCGGTAAGGGGAGAGGTGAGTATACATTTTTAATCTTAAATTGGCTCTACTATGATCATAAAAAAGAAAATGAAATGAAAATGAGGTGGACAATGAATAGAATTTATTAGTTAAATAATTAGTTAATTAATTTGGCAGGAGTCATTGTGCATCCTTAATAGATGCAGCTGCCTTAAAATAGGTAAAATTGTTGGAGCAGAGCACATAAAAGACATCTTCGTATGTGTACATGAGTACATTTTTCAGGCACATCCACATTACATGGGAGTAATATAATATACTGACTAATTACAGGGCAGTGGACGCTGACAATTTATTTTCATCACACAGTCTTCCCTTCGTAAAACGTTAAATTACCATAGCATTTATTTATTGTGACAAAAGAAAAAGTATTTTTGTAGACTAATCTGTGTTAGAGTAGACAGCACTTGGAATGCTGCGGAGCAGAAGAGAAGATATTAGAGGAGCTAGCCTTTGAATGTCTTTGTTGTGTTAGCAGGGATTTTCAGTGTGATTTAGTGGGGATTGATTTGCAGTATATTCTGCAGTCATTGTTTGTAATGTGCTTTGCCAGCTCGTGTACTCTGAACCTTAATTGTTCTAAATTAAACTATGGGGACTAGACATCACACATTTCAATCAGATTGACAAAATATTGGACAAATCACCACAGGGATGTGTAATCTCTTGTATTGACTGCAGAGCTTGTAGACATGAACTCAAAGAGGAAAAGATGCTTTATGAAGTCATTCTGCTGCAGTACCAATTTTTGCTATCAAAATAGGGTATCACTATGGTAGAACTTTAATTAACTGACCACTATAACACTGTGATGCATTTGAGATATGAAATGAGGCCTCTTGAGCATTGAGATGGTTCATGATGGAGTTATTTCCTCGCTGGAAAGTAACTGGAGCTTGCATGATGCCATCTGAGACAACTGCTTTAGCTTTTAATGAAATTCAATTTAAAACTATGATAATGGGTAGATCCCCATCATGTTTTCTGTGTACATATGCCCTGGATTATTAGAGAAAATGGATTCTATTCCAATCACAACAATTGCACCAAAAGACTTCAGAAGTTTAGCGATGACAGTTTTAAGAATGAACATTTTAATGAAAAAAATAAATATCCTGCTTTGGCGATACAGGCAGTCCCCAGCATACAGACAAGATAGGTGCTATAGGTTTGTTTTGAAATTAAATTTGTAAGTAAGGGGGAACAGATACATATCTTAAGTGTAACTCCATAATATTTTTTTTTCAGTTCTGGATAGAAGAGGGAAGGCTTAACATCCTTGTAATGCTTGTAGCCTTGTTCCGAAGATCTCACCTTACTTTTTGTCCCTCAAAACAAATATTATTACTGCACCTTAGTTATGTGAGTCTGTGAAGGGCTCAGTGGGAGGATTTTCATTCCCATATAAGTCTTCAATAAATCCACCGCACATACTTATAGCTCAATGGCTGGACTAAAGACTGAACCCAGTAGGAGGCAACACAAGCCCCTGTGCTACTTGGGAAAGATAAAACAGGTGCACATAACTAATTAGCAGAAGCTCACACCCCTCCACTATGGGGACGATTAGATGATAAAAAACTGCACATTGAATTGATACCTGTTCAATCCAGTTGCAGAAAAAATACAATGTAATACAGAGGAGGTTACACAAATGCTCTACATTGCAGGCATCTGTCATGTCATCTAGGGAACAATTGTTAATAATCTGAATCCCAACCCACAGCTGCTTCTACTCAGTTCTCCTATGCTGTAATATGCATGGTAGTTCTGATCGACTTCATGTACCATAGTGCCATCTCTGATAAAGGCAGCACAAGATGTCATTGCCCTCCTGAATCATTCTGCGCAGGATGGCAAGAAGAGGCCCAGCCTTCCTTGTAGCAGTGGCTGAATGACATTGGAAGAATCTTGGCAAGTGAGTATTCCTTTCTGGGGCATGGTGACATTTTAGGACACAGTGTACAACACTTTTTCTTAAGGGGGCATAATGAGGGTGTGCATTTTACTCACAGGGCACAGCACAGTTCATGTTCATCTTTTTATTCAGGAGGCACATTGAGTGATATTTTTTATTGGAATACAATGTGAGCAACGTTTTATTAAGAGGGCACTATTAGGGAGTAACTTTATTCACATCGAGGGGAACTTTTTTTATTCAGGTGGTAATCTGCGGGACATACAAGTATTTAAAGGCACAGTGGTGAACATATTTTTTATTCAGGTGCACGAAGTGGGGCAATTTTTATTCAGGGGCATCTTGAATGGCACATTTTTGATACAAATAGTACAGTATGGGAAAATTTTAAAGCAGCGGCACCGTTTTTATTCAGATGGCAGTTTGGGCAGTTTTAATTCAGGGGCGAATATTTTTATGGAGCATATTTTGGGCAGCGTGGAGTTTTTTGAAATAGAGGATGGTGTCAGGCATTTTTGATTTTAAGTGTTGGGAATATATTTATTGAACTGTACAATGTAGAACTCCTTTTTATTCAGTGCAGGGCAGAACATTTTCTATTCGGTGGGCATTATTTGAGACATTGTTATTTATTTTGGGGGGAATTCTGTGGGGATGTGTTGCAAAAGAGAGGAGCAGAAGATATCTGTGTGGAGATACCCGACATTATCACAAGAAATACTAAAGGTAGCTTGGACCACATAGAGAAGAGAAGAAAATGATCTTAACAGAGAAGATGCCTCCTGTATGTCATTAGTTCTTGCCTTGTAATTATATGCTAAACTTGGTTCTGGTGCTGTATTTAGGTGAGTAGCTTTGTTCCATTGCATTAAATGTGTTTTCACACCACAATAATAAGCTTTTAACATGTAGGGAAATATAAATGAAGACTATTACCAAATACATTTTTGTTTTGATTTTGCTTTGGTCAACTACCTTTCCCTCCTCTCTCACCTTTGACTTTTATCTGATTGCTTCACAAGCTGCTGTTCCATCGTGATGAGTGAGTCCTTGCAGAGTTTTATTTCTAGAAACTGAGTTTACCTATCTAATAAAAACCTTTCACTCGTTAGAGCTCTGTAGCCTTGTATACTACAGTTTACAAATCTCCTGCAGTCATATCACTGTTATAGGAATAGATAGGAAAACCAGAGCTGTTATGTCAATCATTGTTATAGAACCATCCACAGCCTGATCAGAAAGTGTGAGTCTGAAGCTGGCTGTGGCTTTGTAAAACTGTATGTTGGGAAAACCCTTTATAGTATGATTTTGAAATGGATTTTGTACTTTAAACTTGTTGATTTGTGGGGAAGGGAAGAAGGTGAGAATATTTTCTATGGTGGGCCTCATGTGCTGCACAACTGTCTTATCTTTATATGGTGCATAGTCTGAACTGATACTCTCTATGATTATCTATGATACTCTCTATGATACTCTTCTGATATATAGGTCCATAAGTAGAGTGTGAGTGTATTGTAGTGAGTGTCAATAGACATAAATTAATTGATTATTAGACTTTATTCATATACTTATAGAAGCTGTGGAATTTATCTTCTGTGGTGTGGTACATGGTACAGTATATCTTTGTTACCTAAGTAGGGAACCACTTGTTAAAAATTTTAATTCCACTTTTGCCAGTTACCTTTATCACTTTTATATGGCAAGTTATGGTAAACAGGTTAAAATGAGCTACTTCTCATGGTACAGTGCTGTATGCTTGTCCCCAGGGTAAAATTTGTCGGCCAGTCTCGAGCAACATGAAACGGACTAAATGGGAAGGTGGTTGTCAATTAGGTTGGAAGAACCCACCTGTAAAGACTGTAAGTCATTAGAGGAGTCAGCAGAACCGTAAGAAAAGTAAAGAGTTGGAAGCTAAAATTAAAAGTGTGTTTGAAAGTAGCAGCAACCACCAGTCTGATAAGGTTTTGTAACTAACAACTAGAGGAGCCCTAGAAAGCTTGAGTGCCTATTTATAACCGCCAAGCTTTTGGAGTAAGGAGTTTAAAAGAACCTGTCACATAGGTTATTCCCCCCTTGCTGAGGACAGCACAAGCTAGTGTCAGACCTGCTGTTCCCAGCACTGTGCCCCTTATTCTGTAAGATGCAGCAGTTTTAAAGCATTTACCCCTCAAATCTTATTCATGAGCGGCGTTAGCCCTGTCTACCAAAGGCTCGCCCCATCCACTGAAGTTATTAACTGACACTCTGAAGGACTCTTCTGGCTGAAAACTGCAGATTTGAGGGGTAAATGCTCTAAAACTACATAATCTTACAGAATAAGGGACACTGGCTTGTTTTGTCCTCAGCACGGGGGGGCATAAACTATGTGACAGGTTCTCTTTAAGCACCAGTGTTGACTGGGTTCTTGTGTAGTCAATCCTGCATGTCACTCCATGACAGATCTCCTCACTTTGCCTAAGGATTTAACCCACTATCCTGATTTAGTCACCTTATAATAACATGTACTAAGCTTTAATGTGCATTTATTGTTGCACTAATAGAGGGACAACAAATCAGATGGCTTTCAAAGTTTTTAATTTCTAGCATTTAGGAATTTGCTGCTGAGAAGTGCTTAGCCCTGACGTAGTTATAGAGATAATAAACATTTCTGAGTTTTTCAGTCAAATTAAATTGTTAATAATTTCCAAAGGAGGAATTTATTAATTATTGTTATCTGAAATATTCAGCCCGCCTATTCCCTTACTGGTTGAGTTTTGTTTCTCTGCTTGCTGATGGTACACATATGTTTATATCTAAATGGTGACTGGGATGACTGCTGTTACATTCCATTACTCAATTTCCAGTATCTTCTAGGACCATTAAAAACTCTCCCAGATTCTTTACAAAAAAAAAAG